>VWZI01001476.1:19019-30636 GCA_013396835.1 Psilopogon haemacephalus
CTCCCTCCTTCCCTCCCTTCCATTTCCACCCATCCATCCCACTCACTTTTCTACCCCGCCCCATCCCGCTCCTCCTCTATCCATTGTTCTCCAGCTGTCTCCATCACTACTTTTCCCTTGTCTCCTTCCTTTCTCTCCTGCCTTCCTCCCTTGATGCCACCCCCCAGCTGGCACAGGCCCTGCCTGCCTCCCGGGGGGCCCATCCAGTACCTCAGGTACCACCAGTCGTAGTTGTAGCGGCTGGGGGGCGTGCGGCCGTTGAAGACGTTCCAGCGCCACTGGTCGATGAGGTAGCCGAAGGGCAGGAAGGCAATCTTCTCCAGGGCCATCTTCAGCAGGTAGTTGATGCTGCTCTCTGCAAGAGGCACAGCCTGAACCAGACTGGGAAGGAGTCTGGCTGGACAGCACCATGGCCAACAGAGCTTCCGTGGGCAAGAGGGGGAGCAGGTCTGGGTGGGAACTGGGGACAGCATTCGACACAGTCCTGCTCCCTAGAGAAGGTTCTGCAGCCTGGAGAAGAGAAGGCTTGCAGGAGACCTTGGATTAGCCTTCCAGTATCTGAAGGGAGCCTAGAGGAGGGCTGGGAAGGACTATTGACAAGGTCTGGCAATGCCAGGACGAGGGGGAATGGGTTGAAAGTGGCAGAGGGGAGATTGAAACTGGATGTTGGGAAGAAGTTGTTTGCAGTGAGGGTGGGGAGACACTGGCACAGGTTATCCAAGGAGGTTTTGGAGCACAGGATCATAGAATGTGATCTTTGATTATACTCTGTGATTCTGTGCTCCACAACCTCCCTGGTGGTGTTCAGGACCAGGCTGGATGAAGTCTTGAGCTACCTGTTCTAGTGGGAGGTGTCCCTGCCTATGGTGGGGGTTTGGAACTGGCTGAGCTTTGAGGTCCCTTCCAACCTAAACCATTCTATGATTGTGTGATTCTCTGTGTAGCACGTGGGAGATTTCCCTGGAAGCAGCTCCTGCCTGGCACAATGTGGCTTTTCACCAAGAGGGGACAATGAGGATGTCCCTTTGCCTTCTGCCTGGCTCCCAGACTGAGGAGGTCTTTGGTGAGTGTAACTCTTGGACGTTAGGAGGAAGCTCTTTGCAATGAGGGAAGTGAAATACTAGAACAGACTGCCCAGAGATGTGGTTGAGGGCCCTGAGCAATCTGCTCTAGACACTGGAACGGGTTGCCCAGGGAGGTTGTGGCTGCTCCCTGCCTGGAGTTGTTCAAGGCCAGGCTGGATGAGGCCTTGAGCAACTTGTTCTAGAGGGAGGTGTCCCTGCCTATGGCGGGGGGATGGAACTGGCTGATCTTTGAAGTCCCTTCCAACCTAAACCATTCTATGATTCTATGTCCCTGCTCACTGCAGGGGTGTTGGGCAAGATCACCTTTGAGTGTCCCTTCCAATCCAATGCAATCTAATGGTTCCTTCACACAGTCCCCCCAGGGGCTCAGGCTGAAGGGGCTTTGATCTGCAGGGCTGTCACACCACTGCAGGTGGTCACTGATTTAGGTCCAGGTTTAGATGCAGAACTGGAATTAACTCCGAGACAATCCTGGGGCACCACAAAGGACAGAGGACACCTGCTTTCCTCTTTGCCACAAGGCAAATCTGGGGAGGCAAGGCCAGAGAAGCACCTGCTGGAGAGCCAGAGAGCAGTTGGCAGCAGTGCCCTGAGGGGCTGTTGGCTGCCATCTCTATGCTGGGCACGGCTGCCAAGGGCTGGGCAGGCAGGCAGCAATGCCTCGAGGCAGGGACCATCTGCTCCGTGCTCTTTATGGCCCAGTGCTCTTGGCTGCTGGGGTGGTTGCTCGTCACCAAACGTGGTTAATGACACGGCAGGAGGACCCCGGGACTGTCCCACTCTGCCAGCATTGGCTCTCCTCAGCCAGCCTCTGCCCTGGCACGCCACGGAGAGATGTTGGAGGTGGGGGGAAGAGACTCTCGCCAAGCCAGGCAGTGCCCTGTGGTGACAGGCTGGCAGCAGACGTGTCACCTGCTGGCTGGCCTCGTGACTGTGCGCCGAAGAGCTCAGTGCCACCTCCGCAGAGACACACTGGAGGCTCCTGGGCTGGGTGGTTACTGGTGAGATGCTGTTTTCAGGGTTGGAGCTTTGGGGGAGAAGGGAAGGGCATGGACAAGCTTTGGAGAGCATCTCTGCTGCCCTTAGGGGTGAAGAGGACGGAGCGATGAAGGGTCCTATGTGGACTCATGGAGCCAAGAAGCCATTGTGCTCGGACATGTGGAGAGAAGACAGCTCCTACATGGACCCATGGGGACAAGGAGGGGTTGTGCATGGACACATGGAGTGAAGATAGCTCCTACGTGGACCCATGGGGACAAGAAGAGGTTGTACATGGACATGTGGAGAGAAGATATCTCCTACGTGGACCCATGGGGACAAGAAGGGGTTGTGCAAAGACCCACAGAGACAGTATGTGAAGCTGGTGAGGGGACTGAAGGACAATCTCATGAGTAGCTGGGGGAGCTGGGATTGTTTAGTCTGGAGAAGAAGAGGTGGAGGGGAGACCTCATTGCTCTCTATAGCTCCCTGAAAGAAGGCTGGGTGGGGATTGGTCTCTTCTCTCAAGTAACCATCAATAGAGTAAAAGGAAATGGCCTCATCTTGCACCAGGGGAAGTTTGGGTTGGAGGAAATTCTTTCCTGCAAGAGTGGTCAGGCACTGGGACAGGCTGCCCGGGGAGGTGGTGGAGTCACCAGCCTCGGGGGTGTTCAAGAAACATGTGGGCATGGCACTTGAGGTCACGATAACCTTGGGCTGATGGTTGGGCTTGGTGAGCTTAAAGTTCTTTTCCAACCCTTATGATGCCAAGATAGCTCCTACATGGACCCGTGGGGTTGTGCATGGAAGCCAAGCACAGGTGAAAAGGCACACATCAGGTCTTGCCTGCTCTGGGCTGCACTGTTAGGCTGCAGCCCACCTGGGCAGCGCCTGACACCACCTGCAGGTGGCCACCTGGCTCCTGGGGGCGGCTGCCCTACCTGTGTCCTGGGTGGCACTGCTGAGCAGCCCAATTTTCTCCAGGTGGCTGGGGGTGGAGACAGACAGGGACATGACGTCCCCGATGGCCTCGTGGAAGCCGGGGTTGGCCCCGCTGCGGAAGGAGACAGGCTGGTCCTTGTACTGCAGGTAGTACTGGATGTGACCCATCTCGTGGTGCACCGTGAACAGCTGCTCCATCGTCACCGTTGTGCACTGCTTGATCCTGCCGGGCGAAAGCACAGCTCCTTTCAGGGAGTCAGAAAGAGCAATGAGGTCTCCCCTCTGCCTCCTCTTCTCCAGGCTGAAACAATCCCAGGGCCAGCAGCTCGTGAGATTGTTCTTTCGGTCCCCTCAGCAGCTCCACGTGCTGTCTCCGTGGGTCCCCGCACAGCCCCTTCTTGCCTGGGCTGAGCGAGGGACCTCAGCTGCCTGTGCACCCCCCTCCATGGGAGGGACAGTCCCTGAGAAGGTGCTAGCACCCCAGGGTGACTAAAGACCTGGTGGAGGGGAAGGCAGGGCAGAGAGGTGCCCCAAAACCTCACCTCAGAAGGCGACAGGCTGGGCTGCACAGCCAGGCTGGTGGTACCCAAGATGGTGACCACCAAGAGGGCTGGAGGAGGAGGGTCTCACCCTGAGCCCCTGCATGCCCCCACACACCTGAAGTCCTTGCGGTTGTAGAAGTCCCAGGCTGAGGCGTGACAAACCACCTCCCGCCCGTCCGTTGGCTTCTCCAGCATGGACCCTTCCCAGAACTCAGGAGGCATCTCCAGCAGCCCCAGAGAGGTGAAGAACTTGTCGGAGACCTGGAACATGTAGGTGGCATTCCAACCCTGGTGGGCAGGAGGAAGTAGGTTATGGCTGAGGAAGGAACAGTTCAGGCCCTGAACATTGTCTCTGGTGCTCTCCCAAGGCCGTGGAGATGAGGTGGGTCCCTCCAAGGAACCAGGGTCCTGCCTTTCTCAGCCTGGCCCCAGGAATGGGGTGAATGTCCCCAAGAAGCACCAAGCAGTGGTGCTGGCACTCAGCATGGACAGGAAATGGGAGCAGGGCTGAGGCACCAGGAGGACTTGGAGCTGTGTGATGGTGTGGATGCAGTCCCCAGCCCAAGGGGCCAGGAGTGGTCTCACCTCTTTGGCCAGAGGGTAAGTGAGGCCATTTCTTTGTCTCCTTCACCCCCAGACTTGGCTTTCCTGCTGCCCTCTCTGCAGGCATGAGAAACCACTTACAAGGGGACAATATCATGTGCAAGTCTTGGGCAACATCCCCCATTTTTGTCCCATTTATGCCACCAGCAAGCCTCTTCAGCTCATCACCTGCTGCACCATGGTGCTCGTGACATCAAGGTTGGGCTTGTCAGGGTAGGGGATCATCAGGTCATAGATGTTGTTCCACTGCTGAGCCCACATGTTGCCTGAGGAGAGACAACAGCTGGAGCAGAGCTGGTGGTAGGTTGGGAGGAAGAGAAATGCGGTGGTGCTACCTGGGACCTCCCTGTCCCACTATATGGCCCTTGTGGCCCCATCAGCACCCTCGTAGACAGCTTGGAGGTCCTTCCTCTTACCCAGGAGGTGAGCAGGGATGGGACCCTTCAGGTTGATGTATTTGGGGCCATAGCGCTCGTAGAGCTTCCTCCGGACAAAGGCGTGCAGGTTGAGGTAGAGAGGCTCCAGCTGGTTGTAGATCTTCTCCAGGTCATCCTCAAAGGAGGCTGAGTCATACCAGGAGCGCCAGTAGCTGCCAGTGTCATTAAACCCTGCCAGGGAGGCAGCAATGAGCCCTGCCACCAGCTGCTGGGGATTAACCAAGAGCTGATGCCAGGGACACATCCAGCCCCAAGAGCTGACACCAGGGACACATCCAGCCCCAAGAACTGATACCAGGGACCCATCCAGCCCCAAGAGCTGATACCAGGGACCCATCCAGCCCCAAGAGCTGACACCAGGGACACATCCAGCCCCAAGAACTGATACCAGGGACACATCCAGCCCCGAGAGCTGATACCAGGGACATATCCAACACCAAGAGCTGATACCAGGGACCCATCTAGACCCAAGATCTGATACCAAGGACCCATTCAGCCCCAAGAGGTGATACCAGGGACCCATCCAGCCCCAAGAGCTGATACCAAGGACCCATCTAGACCCATCCAGCTCCGAGAGCTGATACCAGGGACCGGTGGTCGCATCTTTGCCCTTTCTCCTTAGCGTTGGCACCAGGGGATGGGGGCAAAGTGCCTCAGTGCCCCAGCCCCCAGCCCTGCCCCTACACGCCCCTGTCCCACTCCTACCATCCATCTGATAGGCCTCGTTGCTCAGGTTCACGAACTGCTGGTAGATGTCACGCAGAGGGTTGCCGGCGGCATTGTGCCAACCTTCCCAGGCGTAGAGCAGCTTCTTGTAGCTGCGGGAGGTGGCCATGATGTCTGAGAGGTCTGGGACAGAGGGCACAAGCAGGACATGAGCGGGGGTGGTGGGGATGGGGGCTGCAAGAGGAGGTGGCACCCCCACAGCAGCTCTGCAGAGGAGCCACCACCCTCGAGCCAGACCCGAATGTTCGTCCTCGCCCCGCGAGAAGCCTGATGGACGTGAGTGGGACCTGCCAAACCCAACCTGCTTGGGGATGTGAGGACCTGAGCAAGATCATGGCCATGAGGGGGACAGAAGGGATAAGAAGCAGAGGGACCTGGGGCTGTTTAGTCTGGAGAAGAGAAGACAGAGAGGGGATTTAATGAATGTTCATAAATACCTGAGGGCTGGGGGTCAGGAAGAGGGGGACAGGCTCTGCTCACTGCTCCCTGGGATAGGCCAAGGAGCAATGGATGGAAGCTGCAGCACAGGAGGTTGCAGCTCAACACAAAGGGCAAGTCTTTGACTGGAAGGGTCCCAGAGCAGTGGCACAGGCTGCCCAGAGAGGTTGTGGAGTCTCCTTGTCTGGAGCCTTTCCAGACCTGTCTGGATGTGTTCCTGTGTGAGCTGAGCTAGATTGGGTGGTCCTGCTGTGGCAGGGTGGGGAAGGGCTTGGACTCAATGGCTGGACTCTTTGGGAGTTGGACTCTTTGGGGCCCTTCCAACCCCTGACATCCTGTGATCCTGTGACCCTACCTGGCTCCAGGTCCCAGCAGGTGCTGTTGGGTGGGCACACCTTGGCTGTGGAGTAGATTTTGTCCATGTCGCTGAGGATGGTGTTGTACTGTGGGGGAGGAGAAGACGCTGGGGTTGGGAGGGGATGGGAATGGCTCTTCAGGCTTGCCAGCTGTGGCCTGAGTGTGTTTGCAGGGATGTGGAGGAGGATGAGGGTGTTTACACAGTGTGGTTTTGGTGGGATGAGTGCTCTTATCACCCAGAGCTTTACACCCTTTGCTTGGTGGGAGCAAAGGAGCCCTTTGGGACAGGCAGCCCCTGCCCAGCCACTGGCCAACCCCCCTCCAGGGACACTGTGTCCTGGCACAGGGCTGTTTATAAAGCTCTTTGTCAGCAGGGCTGTGCCATGGGCTGTTTATCTAAGTGGAGGGGAAAAAAACCACCAAGAAAAGCAGCAGGAGGAGGGGGATTTATTTCTGTGAGCTTCCAGAATGGCAAACAATAGCAACAGGAGGTTTCCTGGAACGTACTCGGGGAGCCCATTCCCAGGGAAGGAAATTCCACTGCTCTGTCCTTCTCTCTGCTCTTATCCCTCTGCTCCAGCCAACCCCAGGGGATGGTGGTGGCTGTGGGATGGAGCTGCTGGGATGGAGGCAGGGGATGGTAGTGGCTGTGGGATGGAGCTGCTGGGATGGAGGCAGGGGATGGTGGTGGCTGTGGGATGGAGCTTCTGGGATGGAGGCAGGGGATGGTGGTGGCTGTGGGATGGAGCTGCTGGGATGGAGGCAGGGGATGGTGGTGGCTGTAGGATAGAGCTGCTGGGATGGAGCTGCTGGGATGGAGCTGCTGGGATGGAGCTGCAGGGGATGGGGGTGGCTGTGGGATGGAGCTGCTGGGATGGAGCTGCAGGGGATGGGGGTGGCTGTGGGATGGAGCTGCAGGGGATGGGGGTGGCTGTGGGATGGAGCTGCTGGGGACAGGCAAGATGTGGTAGATGTGCAGGGAGGGGATGTGATGCTATCTGTTATCTGGGAAGGGGCAGGGATGGGTTTCCTGGAAGGAAGTGGGGCCAAGACTTCTCCGGAAGGAATTGTATCACTAAGGCTTTGCTGGGGAGAGCTGCCAGGGAGCCATGGGGTGGGCTGGAGGGCATGGCAGTGCCAGCATCCCTGTGCTCCTGGCAGGGCCGAGTGGCTACCAGCACCAGCCTGGGCAAGATTTTTATGGAGGGGAAAAAAATCTCATCTCGTTTAGTTAGAACTGCCCTGAGAGCTCAGACCTGTGATGGGGAAGTCTCAGGGTGTCCTGATGTCCCTAGGGCAGAACTGTGCCACCAAGGCACAGCATTCCTAGGCTTGCAGGCAGGGCTCAGGAGCTGGGTGGCTGCAGCCATCCTCTTTTGCAGTGGGCTGCACCCCTGAGGAACCCCAGGGTGAGGGCTTGAGCCAGCTGGCCCCTGGCCATGGGCACAGCCTGGCTGATCTCCAGGTGCCTCCCAAGCTTGTTCTGTGTAAGCAGGAAGTCTCCAGTTCCTACTGGGATAGCTCCAAGACGATGTTAGGGCTGGATAACGAGGCCAACAGGCACCCCACATCCCCTCTGCCCCCTTCATCACTGTCCTCCCTGTGCAGAGGCCAGGAATAACACACAAGTTCATGAAATGTTCCATGTTTTTTTTACCTCACTGCTGTCTACAACTACATAAAGGGAGACTGTAGCCAGGTTGGGATTGGTCTCTTCTACCAGGCAACCAGAACAGAACAAGGGGACATAGCCTCAATCTGTGCCAGGGCAGATTCAGGCTGGATGTTAGGAAGAAATTCTTTACAGAGAGAGTGATTGGCACTGGAATGGGCTGCCAAGGGAGGTGGTGGAGTCCCCATCCCTGGAGGTGTTCAAGCAAAGCCTGGATGGTGCACTGAGTGCCATTGGCCAGGGCTGGGTGATAGGTTGGGCTGGATGAGCTTGGAGATCTCTTCCAACCTGGCTTATCCTATCCTATCCTATCCTATCCTATCCTATCCTATCCTATCCTATCCTATCCTATCCTATCCTATCCTATCCTATCCTATCCTATCCTATCCTATCCTATCCTATCCTATCCCATCCTATCCTATCCTGTTCTAATCCTCCCAAACCTGATGGAGGAGCAAAGAGGCCAGCAGCAGAGTCTGGAGGTTTGGAGGAAATCCCCTCAGGGGATTTTCCCAGCTTCCCAGCAATGCTTTGCTGGCTCCTCACCTACCTGCTCTCTCTTCTCCAGGGGCAGGTTGGAGGGTCCCAGGGTCTGGATGGAGCCAATGATTTTCCTCAGCTGTGGGTCACTGAAGTTGCTCCAGATGCTGCCGTAGAGCTCCTTGGCTTTCTTCCCCCACAGCTCTGTGAAGTTTTGCTCCTCCAGTGATGCCTCAACCTGCACAGCAAGAGGGGACATAGGGGACTCAGAACCGGCCCTGGGACAAGCCCCCACACAGGCAATGGTTTGGAGGCCAGGTTCAGAGCTACAAAGGGTTGTGGGAGCCAGAGGCAGCAGGAGAGGAGGTGACAGACAGGGCTGTCCCCAGCCTGTGACATTCATGGATAGAGACATCCCCTTCCAGCTGACTTGGCAACGTCTGCAGCCCTTGCTTGCCTGCAGCACTCCTGGCAAGCACTTGCCAAGGTGGCCTTTGGGGATGGTTTGGAGGTGACTCCAGGGTGTCATGACCAGGGTGGGGTGAGGATGCTGGGATGGGGGTCTCCATGCCATGGGGCCAGGGTATCTGAGCAGTCCTGGATTGACTCTGGCAGCTGCCAGACCGCAGTTTCAGGAGGAGCTTTCAAGCCTGCTTTCACTTTGTCCTGTTCCTGCTGCTCCTCACCCTTGCAGAACCCCAGAACCCTTTTCTCTTTCCCATATCCAGCTCTGTGCTGCTCTCCCTTGGCCATCTGCAGCCCTCTAAAGTGCCATCTCTGGGTTTCAACAGGCAGAGGGGCACCCATTTGCACGCAGCCCCTGCTTTTGGGGCTCTCACCCATTTCCTGCCAGCTCTGATGTCCCTCCCCAGGGCCATGGGACAGCCAAGAGCTGCCTGCACCGTGGAGGTTGTTCAGGCAGTTGGAGCTGCAGCCAGTGGCTGCCAGTGGCTGCAGGGTGTGGTGCAGGTGGTTGCAACCCAGCCCAGGCAGTATTTCTGGGGGGACCTTGGTCTGTTGAGAGCTTCCTTGCCTGGACCACCTGTAGGATGGAGCACTACCCATGGCCACTGCCCATGCGTGCTCCTGGCGTGATTTATGGAGCTCATTAGCTGTCATTTGTGGCATTTCTAGCCTGGTTCCAACAAGGCTGGTTTGTTTTATTTTAATCTTCACATTCCCTTGGCTGGCAGCAGGGAGGGAAGGGAGTGATGGGTGTGACAGAGCTGGAGGCTGCCCGGGGCAAGCACCCGTGTGGGGGTGGTGATACTGAAAGCACCAAATGTCCCTGTCTGCCTGTCACTGGGCACCCACCACCTCCCTTGGTCACCCCAGCACCCACAGCATCACTCTGGCCTGATCCTCCCACATACCAGCATGTGCCAGCCCCATGGACACTCTACAAAGGAGCAAGATGCTCTTGCAGCCTGGGGATCTCTTCACCACTGCCCTGACCCTGCTGTGGAGCTGAGGCAGCTGTAGGAAGCAGAGTCCAGCTGTGCTTTTGACTTCTCCTTCAACAGGCTGCTGTGCCTGGCCAGGCAAATTGTGCCCTAAACTCTCCTGGCAGCTCTGGCAGGGTGAGACGAGACTGTGCTGCCCAAGACCCCTCACCATGCCCATGCCCACCAGCCCTGGCCTTTCCCTTCCCTCCCTGTGGAGGGACCCCTTTGTAAGGCTCAGGGATCCCCTGGATGCCCACAAGTCCCCAGATCTCCCTATCAAACTCCCCACCCTGGGCCCAGGACACTGTGGCTGCTCTGCTCCAGGCACCCACAGATGTCCCTCATCCATGAGCAGCCTCCAAACCCCAAACACCATCTCTGACCTCTCACCCAGAGCCCCAGCTTGTAGACAGTGGCTCACCTCCCTCTCCCACAGCCAAGCTCCCTGTCTGTCTTTCCAGTGTCCCTCTGTCCCTCTCTGCATGGCCAGGGTCTGCTGCCCTCTGCTCCCTCTGTCACTGTGTCCTGGGGCCACCTCTCACAGCAGGTCCTGGAGGAGCCACACCATGGTGGCCTGATTCAGGTGTTATAGACGTGTGGGGGGGCATTGCCTGGCCCAAGATTTCCCCAGCCCCCCCCCAGAAATCAACCTTCTGGCTCATGCTGTGCAGCTGTTAACCCTTTAGCAGCCAGTGCCTCCCCATCCCATCCCACCCCTCACCTCCCTGTTGTCAAAGGGCTGATCTCCAGGACCAGATCTCCTTCTCTTCCTGGGCTGTCTTGGGAGCCCCTGGCCCCTGATCCTTGGATGTTTATTAACACAGGAAACGATGAAAGCTCTCTTGGAAATGCCTCTCTTGAGACAAGGCCATGCAAGGTGCTTTCCTGACCCTACCCTTGGACTTGGCTCGCCTGGGATGCCCTCACTCTGTCCCAGGGTCCTTGGCCATAGCACAACATCTGCAGCAGACGCTGGACACCTGCCCAGACATCACGTCAGCTCACCAAAAAAAACCAAAAACCAAACCCAAAAAGGCTGAAGGGGCACTTGGGTGCTCTGGGATGTGCTGCCAAGTTGGCAGCAGCTGGACCTGGCAGTGAACTTCTCCCCGTGCAGGAAGTCAGCGTTTCCTTCCTCCCACAGGGCACACCGTGTCCCCCTCCCCAGGGATCCAGAGGGAATTAGGGCTGTGTGGCACTCCCTGGGCTGCAGAGGGGATGCTGGGCTCCTGGAGTGCATAGAAAAGCTGCACCAAGCCCCAGGCATCGCTGTCTACGGGGGGTGTCGGTGGGGCAGCCACACTCCCCCCCGTGCCAGGGCAGCCAGCATCTCCCTGGGCACAGGAGGAGCTGGGCAAACCTCTGCAGCCCACCCAGCCAAAGCCATTTCCAAGTCCACACCGGGCCTTGCTGCAGCTCATCCAGCCAAAAGCAAGCCCCAGGCTGCTCCAACTCCCTGTCCCGCTAAACCCAGCTTAAGGACACGCAAGCCCCTGGCCCAAAACGGAGCCGCCCGGGGTGGGGGGCAGAGGCAGCAGCGCTGCCCGCGGAGCTCAGCCGATGGCAAATTCCTCCAAGCCTGGAGTGCTTCCCAAAGCTGCCTTTATCCTCGTGGGATGAGGACACCGGGACAGGGGGGGTGGCAGCCTCCAACTCGATGCCACCTCACTGCTCGGGTCTTGGCATCTGCCCCGACTCAAAATCCCCCAACGCCGGCATGCAGCACAGCGCTGGGATGTGTTGGCACCGGGCAGGGACACTTGACACCTGACCCTGGTTGGGAAAGGGGTGGAAGGTGCTGGGAAGGGGAAAAAACAAAATCGCCTCTAAAAATAACCCAGGCTCTGCTGTAGGAGCGGGGGTTGTTGCTCTGGGGCAAAGCTTCTTCTGAGAGCAAATCTGGGGCAAAAAA
>VWZI01001476.1:41419-61388 GCA_013396835.1 Psilopogon haemacephalus
ACATCATTCAGCCTCTCCCCTCTCCCCCCGCTGCTCTTAGGTAGAGTGAGCTCCTCCCCTGCGTGATCCTACAGCCCCCATCCAGAGCACGGAACCCTCCCAAGAGCCTCTCTAGGAATTTTGGAGGGGTGGTCTCAGCCGGAGGCAGAAACGAGAGGCTGCCTGGGTGTCCTCCCCGGCTATATGGGGAGGGTTTGAAGTGAAGAAGCCTCCTCCAAAAGAGGGGAGCCCTGACTTTGCCGTGGAATAGGGGACTGGGGCTGTTTGGGGGTGCAGAGGGTGCAGAGGGTTGGGAGGATGCTGGGACAGGCAAACCCCCACCACGGGTTGGCTTCGTAAAAGTGCCTGACCCCCTCTGGCTCCCCTGCTTGTTGCCAGTGGCAGAGAGCTGTGCCTGGCACAGGTCTGGGGATAATGGAATTGTTTAGGGGCTAAAAGAGATAGTTTTAGGTCTAACAGACAAATCACAGAGCTCAAAAGTTGCCTCCTCATGTGCCACTGCCAGGGGAGTCATTCCTTGTGGCTCAGCACGGTTGGAGCCCAGGCTGGTCCCCTTGTGCCTGTGCTGGTGGCATCAGCTGTTTGCAATTGGTGGGAGGATGTGCAGGGTAGGATGGGGTCATCTGGGCACCCATTTGGGATGCCCACCTGGAGCCGGCAGCCCCATTGCAGTGGAGAGGGTCTGCGGGAGGCTGTTGGGTTGCAGAAAGGAGCTGGTGCCTCCTCCTGCTCCCCCCCTTCCCTGTCCTGGTCCCCATGTCCATCCCACAGAGCATCCCATGGCCCCGGGCACTGGGGGCAGGCAGCCTTTGTGGTACAACCTAATGGGATAAACCAATTCCCTTAACTCATTTATCCAGCTGATCCAATAAAGGTGGCTGGGAATAAAGTGTGTGCGTGGTCTTAATGCATATTCCCCCCCGCCCCAATCCAAACTCCCCCCAGCGCTGGCAGCACCGTGGGTCTGTCTGCTGCAGCTGGCTGTGTGCTCCTCCCCAGAGGCAGTCACAGCCGGGCCGGGACAGAGGTGGGACATTGGCCCCTGGGGCTGGGACTCGGCCCTGGCTGGCTGGGAAGCAGGAGGGGGCAGTGCTGCTGGAAGTGGCTCTGATCCCTGGGGGATAGCCCAGCACGAAGCATGAAGCGAGTGCAGGTAGGTCGTGGGGACCACGGCACAGCTCTCCGGTGGGATTGGGTAACATCGTGTGCCCATGTCCCCCCCAGCATGGGGGTTTGCTCAGCCCCGAGCCCCCGGGGGCCATGGCTTTTGGCATGGAGGGGGGTCCTGAACAGCCCCGCTCATCCCTGAACTGGGGAAGGGGTGAGGGTGAGATATGGNAGGGGAGGATGAGGATGGAGGGTGAGGCTGGAAGGCTGCAGTGGTTGGAGGGATGGGGCAGAAGGAAAGGAGCAGGCAGGACTTGGGCAGGAGGAGGCAAGCAGAGGCAAAAGGGCAGGGGCAGGAGCGCAGGGCTGGGTGTGTCGCGGTGGCCAGAGCCACCTCCGGTGTGGGTGACGCACCAGGAAGCGTCCTGCGATGTGGCAGGTGAGGGCGGAGCGGCGGTGCCGGATGCTGCCCGCAGCAGGACCCTGCCCCGGGGGTGGCTGACCAGGACCCTGCCCCGGGACTGGCTGACCAGGACCCCGCTGCCCCCCGGGGCCGCCGGTGGCTTCTCCGCCCGCTCCTCTCTGTCCCCACAGGCCGGCATGGAGGAGGCTCCACCGCCCACCAGCCCCGCGGGGCTCTCGGCGTACGTGGCCGTGTCCCAGCTGCTGGGTCTGACGCTGCTGGTCACCACGGGCGCCTGGCTGGGTCGCTACCGGGGCGGTGTGGCCTGGCACAGCTCTCTGCAGTTCAACGTCCACCCCCTCTGCATGGTGCTGGGCATGGTGTTCCTCCAAGGTGACGGTGAGCGGGGCCGCAGCCTGGCGGGGAGCGAAGGGGACAAAGTGATGGCCAACGAGAGTTGGCAGATGCTCCCCACCCGCGTGTGCAGCACCCCTGGGAGGTGTGGGGTGCTGGGGAGGCTGGGGACCCCCAGGGATGCTCATCCGCCCTTTCTCTGCCAGCTCTCCTGGTCTACCGGGTGTTCAGGCACGAAGCTAAGCGCTCCACCAAGGCTCTCCACGCACTGCTCCACGGCCTGGCGCTGCTCATCGCCCTGGTTGGTGAGCCCCGGGGCCGGGCAGGGCAGATGGGGCTGGGCCCGGCCCCGCTGGTAACGGACTCCTCTCCGCAGGCATCGTCGCCGTCTTTGAGTCGCACCGCGCCAAGGGCATCCCTGACATGTACAGCCTGCACAGCTGGTGTGGGATGGCCACCTTCGTGCTCTACCTCCTGCAGGTGAGGACTGGGGGGAGGGGAGCCCCTGGGGGTGGGGAGAGACCCTGCGGCACCCCATAACGTCCCCACCCCCTGTAACATCCCCGCAGTGGCTCCTGGGCTGTGGTTTCTTCCTCTTCCCTGGTGCCTCCTTCTCGCTGCGCAGCCGGTACAAGCCCCATCACATCTTCTTTGGGGTCTCCCTCTTCATCCTCTCCATCGCTGCCTGCCTCCTGGGCATTACTGAGATGCTCCTCTTCAAAATCAGGTGGGTCAATTGAACTGGGCTGGGGTAGTGGTCTCCTCAAGCCCCCTGAGTCCCATCAGAGGGCTGGGCCCCTGAGTCTGGCCCCTGCTCCAGCCATGGCTCCGTGCCTGTTAAACCTCCCCCTGAGGCTTTAGTTCTGCTGCTGCTGAGTCACTTGCCAGATGAGATTTAGCAGGGGCTGGAGCTGTGACGGGGAATAAAGCACCCAGCACCACCTCTCTGCAGCCAGATATTTTCAGAAGCCCCCTCCTGGAATGCTCATGTCCCTGAGGCAATGGACCCAGCTGCATGCTGAGGTCCCCTCCCCGAGTCACATCACTATGGGGACGTGGCCAGGAGTCAGTCACTCAAAGAGCCACCTCCTTATGCCTGGGGAGCACATCTGGCTGGGGAGTTGCTGAGCTGCCATGACTACACTAATAAGGACTCTCCTGTCACCAGCAAGTGTCCCTCCATGAAGCGAGCAGCATGCAGGCAGTCTCCTCTTAGCTCTGATGTGGGGCAAAAAGCCCTCTCCCAGGCTGTCTGAGGATGAAGAGGGGTCTACACCAGGGTAGGCACAGGCCACCCACACAGAGCATCCTCCTCTGTCTGCCACAGTGACTCCTACAGCCACTTTGTGCCCGAGGGCATCCTGGCCAACACCCTGGGGATGCTGCTGGTGGCCTTCGGGCTGGTGGTGGGCTACGTGCTGACACGGGATGACTGGAAGCGCCCACCCCTGGCTGAAGAATTGGCCCTCTCCATGGACTTCAAGACCCTGACAGAGGGTGAGAGTCCTGGTGATGGCAGCCACTGACATCTCCAGCTCCCTGGTCCCCAGTGTGGGCTCCTCGTGGTGTCCGTGCCATGTCCCTGTGTGCCCTGTCCCCAGTGTCCTGGGGCTCTGTCCAGCTCAGGGTGACAAGGACAGCTGGAGAAGGTAACACTTGGTGTAATCCTGCCCATTGGGTTCAAACTTCCTTGGCCTTAATCTTCCTCAGCTCTGCCCTGTGCAACCCCTGGTGACCCCCAAAGCCTGTCCCCAGCCCTATGGGGACAGCAGTGCTGCAGGAAGTGGCAGGGGCTGGCAGCAGTGCTGGGACATGAAGAATGGGGGTCCTCAAGCTCTGCCCTGCTCTGGGGACTGGGAGCCCAAAGCCTGTTTGCAGGGCTGATGGCAGAGGGGAGACTTTGCCACCACTGAAGTTTCCACTTGCTGGCAGCTCACCACTCTCTAGTGTGGCCACACATGGGGGCTGCTCCCCAAAATAGGCTCCCTGGGGGCTCCCCAGAGTCTGTGCAAGTTCAGTGTCTTTGTGCCTGAGGTGTTTCCCCCTCTCACATATTGTTTGTTGTCTGCTCAGTGGATGATCCCAACCTAATAAATGTTTGCAGCTGACCCTGTCCTCCTCCTGTCTGTTCCTCCCTCATCATTTTGGGGTGCCCCTGAGCTCCAACGTGCTGTGGGCAGGCAGGAGAGGAGCTGCCAAGGGGCTGTGGAGGGCAAGGAGGGTAGGTGGGGATGGATTCTCATTTCTGGGTCCTGTGCCAAGCACCCAGCACTGCAGAGCTCAGCAGAGACTTGCTAAGGGACCCTGTGGAGACATGTCCAGGGTCTGGCCACATACTGGATGTGCCCCTTGCCATGAGGAGGTACACCCCTGAGATGGGTTATGTCTGCTGGTCCAACATGGAAGTTTTGTGTTCAGCTAACACTACAAGGTAGGAGATGCCCCATCCCTGGAACCATTCCAGGTCAGATTGTCTGGGGCTCTGAGCCAACCCCCACTGCTAAAGCAGGGCACCCACAGCAGCTTGCTTAGGATCACAATGTCCAGGTGGGTTTGGAATGTCCAGAGAAGGAGTCTCCACAACCTCTCTGGGCAGCCTGCTCCAAGGCTCCAGCACCCTCCCAGAAAGGAAGTTTCTCCTCACACTCAGGCAGAACCTTCTGGATTCCGGTTTGTTAAGTTCCTCCTTGAGTTCAAGTGAAGCCTGTGTTCCAGTTGTGCTCATTGTCCCTTGTCCTACCACTGGCCACCACTGCAAAGCCTCTGGCCCCACCCTCTTGCCCCCCAACCTTTGACGAGCATTGAGGGAGCCTCTCTCAGGCTGCTCTTCTCCAGGCTCAACATAGAATTACAGAATCAGTCAGGGTTGGAAGGGAGCACAAGGATCAGCCAGTTCCAACTCCCCTGCCATGTCCAGGGACACCCTACCCTAGAGCAGGCTGCCCACAGCCTCTGCCAGCCTGGCTGCAAACACCTCCAGGGATGTGGCCCCAAACACCTCCCTGGGCAACCCATTCCAGCCTCTCACCACTCTCATGCTCAACAACTTCCTCCTCACCTCCAATCTGAATCTCTCCATCTCCAGCTTTGCTCCATTCCCCTTAGTCCTGTCACTCCCTGCTAGCCTAAGAAATCCCTCCCCAGCTTTTCTTCAGATCCTGGAAGGCTGCAAGAAGGTCACCTGGGAGCCTCCTCTTCTCCAAACTGCACAGCCCCAACTCATAGGAGAGCTGAAACAGCCCCGGGGGCTCTCAGGCTCAGTCACCTCCAGGTGGAGAAGCCACCGTAGGCTCCTTCCCTCCTCCCAGCAGGGGAAAAAGAGGAGCCCAGGCGCCGTTTCCAAGTGTTAACCATTTATAAATAAGTACATTTGTTCATACATACAATTTTCATTGTACAGATTACAATCTGTATACATCGGGGTGAGGGCTGGGGTGGGAGGTTGGGGGTGNTTTTTTTTCTTCTTCTTCTTCTTTTCCTTATAGAGGAGAGGCGAAGGCCTCCGCTGTCGGCAGGGGCTGCTCTTCCCACTGCACAATTATCACGACTGTGTGGTGTTCCATATATCAGTAGAGAGAACAGAACATGCACTTGAGTAATATACTGTACAGGGGAGAAAGTCCTTTACATCGGAGTTAATAGAAAAGCTTAAAGGAAAAGTGTTTCTTAAAGGATCTTTCCCCAGCGAGTGTCTCGGAGGATGGCAACCAGGAGAGGGGTGGGGGGGGGGAACTGTACAAAGCACAGAGTGGGCCTTAGCTTTTGCTAGGTGTTTTGTACCAAACTCAGATCCTCTCGGGTGTGAAGACAGAAGGGAGACAGAAGGCTGAATGCAACACTAGGGGCAAGAAAAGGCTGGACAGGGATGACGCCAGCGGCACTGGCAGAGTCCGCGCCAGTCTCTCGGGTATGGGTGGGAGCGACAAAAGGGACTTTACAGAGCACACAGTGCTGCTCTCGCTGCCTGCCTTAGCAAGCCCCCAGCGAGGCAGATCCACGGTCAGGTCACCCAACCCCTCCCCTCAAGCACGAAGCTTTCCCCCACCCCACCCAGCATACCCCAACCCGCAGCCCCCCACCATCCCTGGACAGCATCACCCCGGCAGGGACAAAAGAAGTCTTTTGAAAGGCAAAGCAGCCCCCTCTGTTTTCACAACGATCGGATGTGATCTGGGCGGACGGGAGCCGGCTGCTGACTCCCCGGTACTGTGGCAGCTAGAAAATGAGCAGGAGGAAGGATAGGGTGGGATGGGGGTCGGTGTCCGTTGGCCCTCCCGGTGACGGCGGCGCCGGCTGTGGTTTCTCTGGGGTAGGTCTGTAACGGTTGTGGTGAGATCCAGCTGCATACAGTCGGGAGTTGGACACGGACGCATCTTGCTAAAGAATTGAGCCCTTAGTGGTTTTATATTAGAAAAAAGAGTTTGATTGACTGAAAATCCAGCAATTATTCACGGAAACCTGACAAAAAAAAAACCAAACCACCAAAAAACCAAAACAAAAACAAACCCAAACCACCAAACCAAAACCAACCCACCCCAAAAAAAAAAACAACCAAACCCAAACCCCACACGGATTCACTTCCAACCATTGTGCTTTGTGTCCAACACGAGCCCCGTCGGACTTTGCCTGGGGCAGCCAGCATGGGGTGAAGGCATCTAGCCGCAGAGGTCCCAGCAGGTACAACAGCTCTTCCCCTAAAGCCCTTGGTGACACACCGTTAATCCCGGGGGGAAGAGTTATCTTTGCAATTCCCGAGGCTAAAAGCAAAGTACAACCACCAAAGAGCTCGGCACAGCTCACCACAGACCCCACTCTGCAAGGAAGGTGGAGGACGAGCAGGCAGGCAGGCAGGTTTTGCTTTCTTTCTCTTAGGTAAGGCAGAGCTGGCACTTGGGTTTCAGCCTGACTTCTTCTGGGTAACCCTGAATACACAGCAACCTTGGGCCGAGGGAGAGGGATCGCTCCAAAGTCTGTAGCCACCCCTGGCTCCACAGACCTCATCCAAGCCTGGCCGGGGGGGGGGTCTGTCACATGCACACACCGAGGGCGGCGCTAGCCAAGCAGTTTGCTTTACAGCCAGGGGCAAGGAGATAAAAAAAAACCCAAAACAAACAAAACACAGAAGTTTCAGTGCTGGGACAGACCCACCTGCAGGCACCAGTGGACAGACAGACAGACAGACACACGGCTTGCTTTGTTGGGAACTGGGCACCCTGTACCCTCCCAAGCAGTGGTGCAGGGAAGGTGGCTCAGGTTGTGCAGTGCTTTTGCCTTTGGAGATGGATCCCAAGGGATCTACCTCTGTAAACCTCTCCCTTTTCCAAGCACCTCAGATGCCCTCTAATGACTATCTTCAAAGCCCTCCAAAGCCATTCCCAGCCTGGCTGGTGGGGACCCCTGCAGAAACCCCCACAAAGTGGGGTGTCCCCTCCCCTGGGACTAGAGCATCCTCCCAGCCTGGGAGGCAAAGCAAGAGCTGGTGAATCCCCACCGAGGGACTCCTGAAGCTGGGAGAGAAGATTTCCGTGCTGTGACATCACACCCAGCTCTCTGAGTGGCTGTGGGCAGAGGATGGGAGACACTTCATGTGAAGGTCAGCTAAATAGAGGGGTGGGCTTCAGCAGCCCAAGAACCAAACCTGGAGGTTTCCACATCACCAAGAACCTGTTCGACTCGGTGCACCTAAGAATTCTGCTTGCTTGCACAATGGGGACTTGCCAGGGCGCTGCTGCAGCTAGGGAGGGGCTGGGGGCACTGGCTGGCCACCAGCAAAGAGTGACTCAATGCACAGCACGGACAGAGGAGGCAGCACCATGTCTGAAGCTGTGTGTGCTCCATCGACACCTAAGTTGCCAGCGAAGGGACACAGGTGAGGTCTGAGCCTCATGCTCCACCCAGACACCTGCACAGCAGCGCTTCACCACAGGACCACACAGCACAGCACAGCCTCAGCTTCTCGTCCATGCAGATCTAAACCACGACTTTGGGGACATAGGGACTACCTGGAGAAGGGCTTTGCCAAGCAGAGGCTGTGCTCCTCACCCACCTTTGAGGTGTGTGTGGGGGGCACAGCAGCCAGCCTGCCTCGCCTGTCCCTACGAGCATTGCTGGGGAAGTGCTTTAAAACCACTGCAAAGAATTTTGTCCTTAAAAATGACTCAACTTGTTGATGCTTATATACAGGAGTCAGTTCTTGTGCTATAAACGTTGTGACTCAGTGTTTCTTTCCTTTTTTTTTTTTTAAATTTTTTTTCCCTCCTTTTTCTTGAAAAATACACTAAGAGCTGTTTTGCTTTTTGCTAATGAAGCCACTACTTAATGCTTAAATACCCAGTGCTTCTCATAGTAACAAACTCCCACAGTAAAGTGCACCCCATTCACAGAGAGGACGGATGGGAACCCTCCTTAGTGCAAGAATGCAGCACAGTGGTGTAGTGAGAAGCAGCAGTCAACCCTCCCTCCAGCTCGGTGCTTGTGCTCCAAAGTGTGGCCTGCTTTCTTTTCCCCTTAAAAACACCTTCACAAACCCCCAAATTCTACACAAAGTGCTGCGAGGGGACCTTTGGAAGGACAGTCCTGGGAGCACAAGGCAGTGAGTAGTGAAAGCAAAGCAGGGGCAGCTCTGGCATTGCTGCTCCTGGATTGTTGTTTGCACCTTGGTGGAGAGAACCAGCTCAGGGCCAAAGGATGTCTTGCTCAGCCTGTGACACAGATGGGGGTGGGTTTGGTCACTTTTTCCTTTCAAAGAAGCAATTAAAAGTGGGGAGCCACTTGATCAGCAAGCTGGAGCATGGGAGTGATGAGCAAAGCGACTGGGGCTTCCCCAGACCTACAGATACGCAGGTCCTAGTTAGAGGTGCAGGGCACAGGGAAGAAGAAATTGGTTGCTCCTTCCTGCTGGAGAAGAAATTGGTCACTCCTCAGACAGCAGAACATGCTGTTTGAATAGAAAGAGGAGGAAAAGCCACACCACACTCTCTTTGCAAGTCGAAAAGCACAGCTCAGAGCTCTGTGCTGGCAGCTGCTCACCCTACCAAGTGGGCTCTCAGACCCCCCCACTGCACTGAGCCCTGTCATAAAGCAAAGAGTCAGCACTGGGCTACACCCGGAGAAAGGAAACACCAAAGTAGTGGGTTTGCAACAACCAACTTCAACCCAAACACTGCCTTGGAGAAAGACCAAAGAGCCCCCAAGAGCACAAAATACTCCAAATCCCACAGAGGAAACACCTCCTGAATGCTCTGAATGTGTCTATGAGACACAAACCTCCACCATGCCAAGGTGTGCACATCCCACTTTACTTTGAGCAAGTTAGGCAACGAAATAGCAACAAAGATGTGTTGGACCACACAGAAAGGAAAGAAAAACCCTACTGAAGCCAGAGTTTGATGAAGAGTGTGGGACCAAGTCCTCAGCTGGTGTAAGTGGATTGGAGCTGCACTGGTGTCACACTGGGGATGACATCAGCAGAGGTTGGACCCCACGATTTGGTTCAAGTCTTGCAAGCAGTTGGCATAGCCCTTGGGGGAACACCAGAAGGTATCAGTCCTCCTGCTCAGCACTGCCATTGCTCCCAAGAGCTGATATGAGTGAGGTTTGGTGTGGGCAACAGGCACTAATTTGCTTTAGAACAAGCTACAAGGTTACACCTCTCCCTGCCCCCCCCCCCAAAAAAAAAACCATCCCACTCTTCTCCCTCAGCAACTGAAAAGGCAAAGTGAAACCCACCAGGAATAAATTGAAGCTGTAAAGAATGTCCTGGACCACTCTCTCCCTCCCCCCCCAAAAAAAACCAATCATTGAAAATTGAAAAATGATTGCAAATGCTATGGAGAGGATGTTGGAAGCATCCCCTGCTCTTGACACTGCGTCCTGATGTGACTGCAGTTGATGGATAAAGCATAGAAAAAAAACAACCCAGCCCTGCAAGAGACGGTGGGAATGAATTAGAAACATCTCCCTTTCAACTACAGCTCCTCAACAAGCAGAACAGGGTCTTCACCATTCCAAAGTATGAACACAGCCACTGCCCTCCAAGGAGCACAGCCTCGGGTGGGAGTGAGCTGCAGGGAAGGGATCCTGCAGGCCTGGCTTTGCTGAAGGACCTCTCCTGCCTCAGGACCCACCACGCCACGCCGTGCACCCTCATCATAAAGCCACCTGAAAACAACTGAGAGAGCCCCAAATTTTCCTCCTTGAATGCCATTTGCTAAGCCAGAATCTGCTCTTCCTTGCAAAGCAAACCCCCAACCAAATGAAACCCCCCAACATTAAAACCAAGGTGGTGCCAAGGTGATGTTGTGCGCGAGGTGCAGGTGGCTGCTAACGGCGTGAAGATGTTCTTGTGATCCCAGGCCATGCCCAAGAGGTTCCTGGCCAGTTCCTTTGGCTGACTACAAACACTTATGAAAGGCCAACTTCAACCTCTCAGTGCTCATTAAATGCCCCAGTGTCAGGGCACCAAGCAGGTAGCTTGGAAAGCAGCAAAGCATGGTGTGATGCCCACCCCTCCCGGCCAGCAAGGTGGTTGAATAACGGAGGAATCCAGCTGGGCTAAACCACCCCAGACCGGCTGAAGCAGGGAGGTTTTGTGCATAGCTACTGGGTATTAAAACACATCCTGCCCTCACTTGCTCTCTGAGGGGCAAAGAGCTGAAGGACACCCAGCGGGCACGGGGACCTGGGAAAGGCTCCTGTGATGATCCCTGCTCTGCTTCCACTCCCACCAGAACTTAGTAAAAGCTGATGGAGGCAAAAGAAACCCTTTCAAAATCCAACATGATCTCTGGAGGTCCCTTCCAACCTCTAATGATTGTCTCTTGGGAAGGAGCTGGTTACCTCCTGCTGTCTAGGGGCTACTTCTGGGCCACCCCACGCCACTTAAGATATCCTGCTTGGGAACTTGGCTGGAACTGGGCAATTGCTACTGGGTTTGGCTTGATGCTGGCTTCACGGTCAGCCGGGGAATGAAAGGGCTGGAGCACGTGCATGGCTGTCTGACCACCACACAAAGTACCGGAGCAACTTGGTCATGTGTAGCTACCAAAGAGAAATCAAAATAATAATAATAATTATAATAATTAATAATAATAATAATAATAATATGCATGGAAATCAAGCTTGGAAGTGTGTGCTGAAAACATGAGGGTCTTACTCCAACAAGCAGTCTTTTACACATTAGACTCCACAAATGGTCTCTTTGGTTTGATTGGGGATGTCTGCCCTTGCCTGGAGTCCCTGGAGAGCTGCCTGTACAGGTTGTCCTGGTAGGCCTGCGCCACGGGCAGCGTCCTTGCCACCTTGACGTCGGGGTACGAGGAGGCTTGGGTGACTCTCTCCAGGAGGTCTCCCCGGGACCCATTGGCCAGCATCCCATGGGGGCTGTAATAGTCTTCCTCTAGCAAATGGCCATTCTGTGCATTGTTGGTTTTGTTATAAAAGGCAATGTTGCTGATCGAAGAAGGAGGACTAAACGACTCCGGCTGGGGGAGGTTGCCAGGAGATGTCGGACTAATGACAGTGTCCACTGACGACACAGCCCAGGTCCGGTTCTGCTGATGCAGGTGGGGGTACTGCTGAGTCCGAGCGGTTTTGTCGATGATGCCCATGAAGGGGGTGGTGCGGGAGCGGGCGGGCTCGCTGGGGTAACCCCCCTGCGTGGGAGACACCGGAGAGAGTTCGTCGCACGACCTGTCGTAGGCTGGCTTGAGGGGGATCTCCATCTGCTGGATCGAGGCGGAGGGGCGGAAGTTGGGGGTCAGGTTGGAGGTGGAGGAGATGCTGTTGCTGGAAGGGGAGAAGCGGAGGCCGACGCTCTGAGAGTGGAGCAGAGGCCTCGGAGTGGGCGGGTGAGGCTTGATTTCGCTGGGGTTAACGCTGATGGGCCTTCGGATGAGGTGGGAGACATCCGGAGAGCCCAGCTGGTTGGCGGGGAGGGCGGAACGCTCCAGGTCGAGCTTGGAGTGACACACCGGGTAGTAGGAAGCGGACTGGCTGCGCCCGATCTGCGGCGTCTGGCTGTACCTCATCCCTCCCCTGTAGGCTGAGGACGGCCTCTGCGGAAGGTCTTCTTTGGCCAGCCCCCCGTGCTGACAGATGGCTCCGGCGCTGAGGCTCGCCTGCACGTGCTGCACCGGCCTGCTGTCGCCGACGATGCCCCCGATGGAGCCCTGGTACACCAACCTGCTCTGGCTAACCCCCATCTCCCCCGACGCCGACTGGTACTTGCTGGCCATCGAGTGGGCAACCTGGCTGTAAGCACCGGTCGGGATTACAGTACTCGAATGGATGGCTGAGCTGGGCTGGTTGCTCCTGACGATCTGTGCCTTGGCTGGCTGCAGCCTCAGGCCCTGCTGCGGCACGGCCACGGGCAGCTGGGGCATCTGGAAGGACCTCTGTGTCATCTTGGATAAGGGAGACTTTGGCCTACCGGGGAGCTGGGTGACTCCGCTGGGCTCCTGCTGGTAGCGAACCGGGGAGCCGGACTGCGACCTGTAAACGCTCATGCTCTCTGCTGGGGGGCTGGCACGGTACTGAGGCCCTCTGCGGAGAGGAGAAGGAGGTGGGCTCTGGTATTCCTTCCCTTGGCTTCCAACAGGAGGTGGGCTGAAGCGGTAAGAGGAGCCCTGGTGAGCAGGGGAGGTGTGTGGAGGACTGGGTCTATAATGGGAGTTTTGGTGTGTTGGAGACAGAGCAGGAGACGTGGACTGGTACCCTTGTCTGGTTGGTGAGCCCACGGAGCTATTGGACCTGAAATCAAAGACCTGATGAGAGCCAAGAGGCGAGCCAGAAATATAGGCTGAGTCCCTGTGAGCTGGGGATGGGGGTGGGCTCTGGATGATGGGCAGCCCTTGGTTTGGCCTGGACTCTGTCTGCAAGCCAATGGAAACATTCTCTACATCCTGCTCAAGGTATTCCTCCTCAAAGATATCTTGGACAGAATACAGCTCTTCGTGCTGGGCCTCAGGCTCAGGCTCCACCGGCAGCGGTGGTGGTGGCTGCTGCTGCTGCTGCTGCTGCTGCTGTTGCTGCTGCTGCTGCTGCTGCACCTGCCTGCACTCCTCCTCCACCCGCATCAGCAGCCGCTGGATCTCACGGTTGTTGGGACACAGCTTGATGGCCTCGTTCAGGTCCTCCAAGGCTGCTGAAAACTGCCTGCTTGACAAAGGGACAGAAATGAGAACTGAAATTACTCTGGATTTGAATGGAGCCGTTCTTGGAGGCTCCTAGGGGGGTTAAGTGGCTTCTCTGTTACTAAGGGATGTGTCTGTGATTGCTACCACTGTGACGCTGAGATGCTACCACTCACTGCATCTCTAAAACTCTACCTTATGTCCTTCCCTCACTTTTTTTTTTTACCCAAGCTGAAGGAAAACCACCACCAGCTATGCCGGGGTACTGGGGAACGAGTCCTGAGTAGCAAAGTGGCCTGCCCTCTGCAGCGTGTGCTACACTGAGTTCCTTGCTCCTCACCACTCCACCACGAGCCTTGCCCCTGCATTAGCCAAGGGGAACTCAAAGCATCGCTTGCCAAGAGCCAAGCTCACCACTGCTGGGCACAAGAGCAGCTTTGACCAAGCTGCAACCACTGGAGCCAGTGCAAACTGAAGCTCTGCTTGATGCCAAGACCACCCACGTCGGGGCTGGCCCCAGAGCTTAGGGGTTCCCCGGGGTCAGCACTGGAGCTTGGCTCTGCAGCTGTGCAATGGCTTTGGCTATGTTCTTCAGAATAAAGAAATGGAGGAAGGTCAAGGAGCCCAGCAGCCCCTCCAGGGAAGCCCCTGTAAGGGAAAGGCCAGGCTGTAAGGAGGGAAAGGGAGGTGGGGGTTTGGGGAAGAGGGTTGTCATTTACAGGGACACTGTTTGCTTCTGAGCAAAACCATCTGCTTGAGCATCTCATCTGAGGGCATGAGCACAGGGAAATTCCCCAGCACCTCCCAACATCAGCCCAAGCTTTTGCACAAGCCATTGAGGAGCAGGTGGAGGAGGAAAAGCCTCCTGTTCCCTGGTCTGTGCTGCTGGGCATGAACGGGGAAAGAGAGAAGAAAAGTGAAAGTGGTCAAAACTGGTCCAAAAGCAGAAAGCTGGAGAGACCTGTGGAGAAAAGGACACTTGCGTATGTGAAGGCTGATACCAGCTGCAAAGCAGCTCAGTTCTCCTTCCTTACAAGTGTTTTGGAAACAACGGAGAGGAAAACCATTAGAGGGAAGGCATGAGGCCAGTGTGGCTCAGCTAGGACTTCCCTGCAGAACACAAGGTCACAGCTTCACTCCCACATCCAAACCCAGTGGACCAGGACACACAGCATCAGCTGGGCCTGGGGCCCAGTTCCACACATGGTCTCCACCACAGAAAGTCAAATGGTGGTGGTGTCTGCTGAGCTACAATGTTTGCACAGGTTGTCTCAGCATACCTCCAGCTATTGGTGACTCTCTGTGTGGCCATGGAGGGGTTTTGGCTGCTGTTTAAAACTGAGATGTTTGCAATTACTGTGCCCAGCCCTGGAGCACAGGACTCCAACACAACCCCCCCTGCTCTTTCAGGAGTGGCATCAATTGCTCCTGAAGTCAATCCAAAATCTCACATCTTTTAGCCTTCAGGGAGGTTAACAAAGGCTCCACCTGAGGTGCAGTGAGATCCCAGTGCTGCAGCTCTCTAGGAGCTGGTTGCAGTGCTCTGAGCACAGGCTGTGGCTGAAAGCTCACCACCTGCATGGGCACTGCATAGCTCACCAGCAGCTTCTGCCTTTTGCAGACAGTGCTGCAGGACAGAGAGATTCATAGATCTGAAGGCCAGAAGAGACCACCAGGAGGAAGGAGTCTGCCTTCCTGCATAACACAGGCCACAGGGCTTCCATGAGTCGTATTTTGCTTTGAGCCCAAGCTGTGGTTGAAGTAAAGTGGGTATTTAAAAAGCATACTCCACCTTGGTGGCAAGGTTTGCACTGCAGTGAGATGGGCAGACCGAGTTCAGCGAAGATGAACCTCTCAGAATGTTTGCACGTTCAGCTGTCCCCAGAAATTACCAAATGAGAGAGGGTGTTTGGACTCTGAGACCTCAACAATTAATATTCCTTTGCCATCTCTTCCCATGGGAGCAGTGGTAGGGTTTGGCAGGGTGGATGCCTGTGTTGGTGTGGCCATCAGGCTTGCAGAGAGCAGCCCCTCTGCTGCTCTCTCCCTCCTCACCTGCTGCTGCGCTTGGCCCTTGCTCTTGCATAGTAAGCTTCATAAGACTTAGGTTTCAGCTCCAGAGCTTTAGTAGCAAACTCCTCTGCCATTCCGAAGTCCTGTCATGACAAGGGAGGTGCAGGTGAGTAACTGAGCAGGCAGAGAAATGAGAACAAGCACAGCTTGGGGAGCAAACAAACTTCACGCGGACTTTGCTTTTGCTGTTCACATGTCCCCATGGAACGGTTGAGGGCACCAGAATGTTTCACATGGAGTCAACACCACTGGCAGCCAGAGAGCTCCGACAGCACCTCCAAAGACTCAGAGTCCTCTCAAAGCTGTCAGCACCCTCAGATGCCAGCAGGCTGCTGACTCTGCTCTCACTGACTGTGCCCCTGACAAGCGCATGCAGTCCCTCTCCAGCCACCTACAGTCCTGAGGATGCATCTGCTCTCTCTCTGCTCTCCCAGAGACTGGAATGTTATCTCTCAAAGGGGTTTTCCTTTCCCATGCCCTCTGCTTCCCACTCTGAACACGTGGACAGATCGTGAAAGGGCTGAACAAAACTGCTCATGGAGGACTGAGACATCTCAGTAGCTACGAACAGGACTTGCCTGGCAAAGGTTTTCTACCAGTGCCACCCATTCCACTCACCCTTGCCACTTCCCTATACCTCACCTGGGAGTCCAGTTTGGGAGTGGGGAGGGAAAAGGGTCTGCTATGGGTGCTTTTGAATGGCAGTGGTGTGGTTCAAACCTTCACCAGAACATCAGCTGTGGTTCCAACCTTTCACCAGAACATCAGCTGTGGTTCCAACCTTTCACCAGAGCATCAGCTACAGTTCAAGCCTTCAGACTATCACTACGGTTCGAACCTTCACCAGACTATCAGAGCCATGGTTCAAAACCCTCTGTTTGTCCTTCCTTGCTTGGTCCCAAATGCTTCACACACCACTGAGCTCAGCTGAAGTCGTCTAGGTGGATGTCTCTACATACAGAGCAAGGGCAAGGTGGCACTTGTTTGCTGGAAGAGCAGACCCACTGCAGGAGCTGCTGCTACTGCTGGATGGGAGTGACAGTGATCCAGCAGTTCTGGGAGGAGAGAGAGTACGTGGGGGTGGTTTTGGATGAGTCAGTGCCCCAGGGAAGTGTTAGCCCCCTAAGTGCATGCTCCTTCATTTTACATTCATCAGTATTCACAGGAGCACATCTCCTGGCTCCTCCCTCCCCACTGCCCTAGAAACGTGGAGAATGCCTCCACCCCCAGCTCCCATCCTCATCAAAAGGCAGCCATAAAAAATTCAGAAAGCTATAAACATAGCAATGAATTTTTAATCACCAGAAATGCACATTAACTGATGACTCCTTTCGCATTATGGGATGGCAGTGCTCTGTGAAGGACAAGCAGGGGAGATCTCAGGGGTCGGGGCAAGAGCAGGGGAGACTCACGTTCATTTTCCTTCGACATCGGGAGAGGTTGAGGAGCAGTGACACCTTCAGCTCACGGAAGGTCTTCAGGTCTTCTCCAAACCCTTCCCTGGGGAACTTTTTCAGAGCGTACTGGTAACGCTGGGCAGCCTCCTTCACTTTACCTTTCTAATAGAAGGAGAACAGGTCAGAACACAGCCCTGGGGAGGGTTTGCTTCAGCGCAGAGAACTCACTCAGCAGCCCTGTGGTTGAGCAGCCAGGTGGTCAAGGCAACACGACTGCACTGTTTGGCTCTTTCTAGAAAGGAAAGGCAGAACATTTGATCAAGGGACCACCCGGGCTGGAAATGCAGGTGCCTGGTGCAAGCCGAATTAGAACCATAGAATTGTTTCAGTTGGAAGAGATCTCTAAAATCATTGAGTCCAACCTTCAGCCTGGGACCATCTGGCCTAGAAATGCAGGTGCCTTGTGCAAGTTGAGTTAGAATCAGAGAATTGCTTTGGTTGGAAGAGATCTCTAAGATGATCTGAGTCCAACCTTCAACCTAACACCACCCTGGCCACTGAACCATGCGCCCAAGTGCCACGGCCACGTTTCTTGAACACCTTCAGGGACAATGACTCCACCACCTCCCTGGGCAGCCTGTTCCAAAGCCTGAGGTCATAGAATCCTAGAATAGTTAGGTTAGAAGGGACTTCAGAGCATCTACTCCAACCTCCATGCCATGAGCAGGGATGTCTTTCAACCAGACGTAGTTGCTCATGGCCTCATCCTTACACCACAGATTTGGATTGTACTGCAGTTATACAGGAGAGCTAGCACAGGAATTGGGCAGGGACACCTCATCCAACCTGGCCTTGAGCACTCCTCATCCAAACTGGCCTTGAACACTCCCAGGAAGGAGGCATCCACAACCTTCCTGGGCAGCCTATTCCACAGTCTCATTACCCTTGTACTGAAGAACTTCTTCCTAAGATCCAGTCTAACTCTGCCCTCCTCAGCTTCAAATCATTCTCCCTTGGCCTGTCTCTAAACACGCTCATGAAAAGTCCCTCTGCAGCCTTCCTGTAGGATCCCTTCAGGTATTGGAAGGCAGCTCTAAGGTCACCCCTAGAGGGAGGATCTCTTCTCTAGGCTGATTCCAATCCATACAGAACTGTCACACTACAGCAGGAAACACAGCAGAGATGTTAACCTGGCACAACTCCCTCTGGTTTCTGGATGGATGATCTGAGCTGGGTGATCAGTAACCCAAATCTGCAGGACACCCTACACCTACACCCAAAGCTTAGGAAGCATCAGGGAGGATAAAGAACATGAAGTGTGGGACTCTGGATAGAGTTTCTGGGGCTTGGAGTAGCCTTTGCAACAGCAAACCTAAATCCTCTGGTACTGATGTGGCTCTGAAGTTGGACAAATTTGTTGAGATTCAGCTCCCTGGGCTTTAGGTGTCTCAAAATTAGGTGTTTCCATCTAAACCTGTCAGCTGGGCTCCTTTTATAGTTATTGGGACACCACAGTCACCTCCAAAGGGTGACTCATGCTCGTTATTTTGGGCACCTCATTTTGGGATGGGATGATCTGCACCCTGGAGGGGGTCAGCCACGGTAGCTAGGGTGAAGGAAAGAGGGCAGGATGGGATCTAGGACACATGGAATTTCTGATGACCCAGACTTAAATTTTGCAGCTACCAATAGTGGAGCTTTAAAACCTGTTAGGCTCAGGTTTCTCAGCCGTATCTCTGGCAGATAACTCCCCTTACAATGCCAGCTCTGCATATTTTCTGCTTCACCCTTAGAGCCTCACAGTGAATCATTGTTGTACTTGCACATTTTGTGTGTGTGTGTGCAGATCTCCAGGTTTTCAAGAGTGGCTTAAAATAAACACAAGAGCATCCAAAAGACTCTCTGACTGTAATTGGGGAACGTCTCCCATGGGCTAAAGGACACGACAAAGCCATCTGTGTCCTGACAATCTGTTTGCACTGCAGAAAGTTTCTTGCAGGAGTCTTCCTGGGATTTATTATCTCCTTGCCTTGCTCTACAGTGGTCGCAGCCTGCTAGGTAATGACAGCCTTGCCAGATCTGATGCAGTGACATCAATGCTCCAAATCTCTGTAGAACACTTGGGTTCTGGTGTTTTCCAAGAGGAAATGAAATGCTTGCTCAAACCCAGAGCCTTGGCTTTGCTTCAGCTTCGTTACAGATTTGGGCAATCAATCCCCCAACCCCAATCCTACCAAGTCTGAGGCACAAGGAACACTCTGAGCAGTAGCTTTGGCTTGCCATGGGTTAAGGCAGCAGCACTGCTGGGTCAAAACCTCAAAGTTATGCTTCAGCTGTCCCAAGCCCACCCTTCTCACCTTATAAAACATGTCCCCCTCCTCCATCAGCTTGCTCAACAGGATGATCATGATGTCTGGTTTGGAGGTTGCCATCGCCCATGTTGCTGGACCTGTAGTGTACAGGATGCATGATGGGTAAAAAACTCATACAATGCAAGGGTGGTAGGAAGCTGGGTGGAAAAAATATCCTGGGGTGGGAATTTCTGCTGGAGAGAACAACTTGGCATGGTCAGAGGGCAGAGGGCTCCGAATGATTGAGCTGACAGTTCAATTAACATCATCCCCATCGCAATGGTTTTCCTTTGCAGTCATTAAGGCTAATCCTAGCCCCCAGCGCTGGGATGGGCTGGGAGCCGCCGGGAGCCTTTTCCACAAGAGGGCAGTGCCGGTTGTGGAACCAGCCCGGGTCGGGGAACCCAAAGGGACTCAGGAGGAGAAATCAGAATGGTTACATAAATGCATTTCTGAACGAAAGCCTCTGGGAAAGCTGCAGCTGGGCTGTCGGTAGGCATTTGGCATTTAAGTGGATGGCGATTTCCAGCTTCACAAGATGTGAAACGCCGGAGCAGGAAAATCCACCCAGGTGGGAAGTATGACAAAAGGGAAGGGTGGTGCCTGAGTGCTGCTGGTGTGAAGCCACCCCTGGGGCTAGGGACACACTGCTCTGTCCCATGCAGAGTCAGCTGTGATCTCAAGGACTGAGTCTGGGAGGGAAGAGGTGGCCAAAAAATTTGGGGGGCAGCTCATTAGTGTGGGTGAAAAATAAGTCAACGATAGTCTATAAGTAGATTCAGTACGTTTTGGCAGGGGGCGGGGGGGAGGTGGTTAGTTTTTGAGTTCAAGTTATTCTCTGCAACAGTCACTAACGAAAATAAATAATAAGAGTATTTATTTGAAGGTGAGGTAAATTAAAAAGATTAGAGGTGTCGGGGACGCATGCAGGCTAAATCAAACAGGAGAAAGCAAGGCTGACAAAGCCATCAGATCGAAGCTGATGCTGACAGCAATGAGATATACCTCGTGGGCGACTCGGTAACGTCTGACAACCTTCAAAGAGAGGAGAAAACAAAAAGTTGTAGGAGAGAGGGGGGGAGGGGGGAAATAAAAAAAAAAAAAAAAAAAATGGAAAAAGGGGAAAAAAAAAAAAAAAAAAAAAAAAAAAAC
>VWZI01001476.1:61431-172426 GCA_013396835.1 Psilopogon haemacephalus
AAGAAAAAAAAAAAAAACAAAAAAACAAAAAAAGCAGCTGTGAGAGGCAGGCAGCAGAGAAGCCAATGCACCAGCAACATCCCCTTTCACAGGATAAAGGTAACGTGAGCAGCTGTGCGGCGCGGCGCGGGTAACACTAACATCTGGAAGCGTACACAGAGAGCAAGTGGAGGCAGCAGCTCACAGCAATGCATGGACATTGTACAGTTGCCGACTCAAGACTAGTAAAGATAGGAAAAGCATTACCAGAGGAAAGGCCTTGCCAAAGAAACAGTGGTTTATTGATTAACTTGGCTAAGTGAGACGATAGTTAACAAAGAAAGAAAAAGGAGCTTGCTCCCTCTCTCTCTCTCTCTCTCTCTCTCTCTTAGTCTCCCCCTTTTCAGTGGGCAGGACTCCAGGGCTGCTTGTGGAGCAGGAGGTAGCAGCCTGGGTTAAGGCTGCCTCTGGGTCACGCTGGAGGTTTTTTAGGGAGCCAGTCCCCACTGCTGCGAGTCCTGCCTGGGCTCAGGGCCGGCGGCGCATTGTCCCCTTGTCCCTACCTATCTTGGCTCCTTTCTTCAGCAGTGTGACGACCACCGAGGTGTTGCGGCAGCCAACTGCCCTGTCCAGGGGCCGCATCCCGCTGTAGTCAACGTGCTCGATCATGGCCCCGTGGTCCACCAGAAACTGGACCTGCAATGAGAAGCCCAACGGTCAGAGCTGCTCCTGAGCGAGACCTTTGTGTGATGCTGGGGATGTATGACCAGCAAAATCACACAACCCTCTCATGGCTGGGGCCTGAGAAGGACCTCTGGAGGTCATCTACTTCAATTTCCCTGCTCAAGTAGAGGCACCCACAGCAGGCTGCCCAAAATGTCCAGGCAGGTTTGGAAGGTCTCCTGAGAAGGAGACTCCACAACCTCTCTGAGCAGCCTGCTCCAGAGCTCCCCAGCTCTCACAGCAAAGAAATCTTTCCTGTGCTCCTGAGCCTGCTCTGTCACATTACTTGTGCCAAGCCCTATAAGGTGTGAGGGTCCATCAGTTGTCCTCTGTGGAAGTGCCTGCACATATAGAGGGCCAGGGCCACAGCAGTGATCCAGAGGCTGGAAGCCCTCTGCTGTGAGGTCAGGCTGAGAGAGTTGGGGTTGTTCAGCCTAGAGGAGGCTCCAGTGAGTCCTTCTGGTTGCCTTTTAATGCTTGAAAGGGCCAAGAAGAAAGCTGCGGACAGACTTTTGAGCAGGGCCTGTTGTGACAGGACAAGGGGTGATAGTTTGAAACCGCAAGAGGGAGATTCAGACTGGGGAGATGGAAGAAATTGTTAGCACTCAGGGTGGTGAGACCCTGGCCCAGGTTGCCCAAAGACCATTCCAGGTCAGGTTGTTTGGGGCTCTGAGCAACCTGCTCTAGTTGGGGATGTCCCTGCTGACTGCACGGTGTTGGGACTGGATGAGCTTTAAATGTCCCTTCCCACTCAAACCACCTATGACTCTAGGACTCTCTGTGCTTATTGCTACCTCAAGCCGGAGTGCAGCAGCTGCAGGTTTGCCACCCTTTGGCCCTTGCCTCCAGCCACTCACCACCTCCGCGTCGCCGTAGAAGGCTGCCAGGTCCAGCGGCGTGCGCCCGTTCTTATCGGCGTGGTCGGTGGCAGCTCCGTTCTCCACCAGGGAACGCACCACAGGGAGGTGTCCCTTCAGACAGGCCCAGCTGAGGGCTGTCAAGCCCTCCTTGTCCATCAGAGCGATGGAGGCACCTGGAAGAACAAGCACCAGTTAAGCACTTCCTCGCCCCCTGTGGCTGAGCGCTACGACACGACTCTGGTGACAGCTCCGTGAGGGATTATTCACGACTTTTATTATCATTTCTCCCACCACGGATCCCAACCCTCCATGGCAACTCGGAACGCACCGATGGCAACTGTGGCAAAGGGAGTTTCTTCACGCCAAGCTGCAAACTTTCTCGCACCTAGCTCTGGAGGCTTTTCTGGCAAACATCATCTGAGCAGCAGGGTGGGTTTGACATCCCTCATCCGAGACATCAATCTTCCCTTTTAGCTGGTTTTGACTGTTTTTTTTACAATCAAGCCCCAGTCCAGCGTGAGGCAGAGGCGAAGACCATTCTGCTGGTTCAGCAGGTCATGGCATACCAAGGGGAGCTAAGTCGATTCAGCTCAGCTCTTCTGAAAAAGCACACAGTTCCCCCTCTTCACTCCCCTCCCTCTTCCCCAAATCCACACCACTTCCAGCAGTATTTCTCCCTGAACTTTACCCAAGATAAATATGAGGTTGTGGGATAAACTCTTGCCAACTGCAAGCCAAGGAGAGAGGGACTTGACGTTTTCTTGGCTGAAGGAGCTGCGCTGCCATACCAACGGGTCAGTGCTGCTTCCTACGGCATATGGAGAGGCATCTGAGCCCTGAGCAGCAGCACTAAGTGAACACTCCTCTTCATGGCATAGAGACAACTCCTGTTGCCATGGCACAGGCTGGGCTCCAGCTCTCCAGCATGCAGAAGAGATCTGGAGCAGCTCTGCTCCTCTGAGGAACTGCGGCTACCTGTGAGGGGCTGCTGCCAGCAGGCTGGGAGGAATTGCTGCTGCTCCTCCTGGAGGTAAACTCTAAACTGCCCAGTGTGATGTCTTCTCTGCTTCCAGAAAGCTCAGCGTGGGGAGGGGATTATTGTGAATCTCCTGAAGCTTCCCATTCATCCCAGCTGGCAGAGTCCCCCAGTTAGCACACACTGCCCAGGTGACAGCAAACTGAGAGGGCTTCCAGCTCACACAGCTTCGTGTTTGTGGAGCACAGCACAGGAGCATTTGCTTGGCATGGTCAGAAACTTCTGCCTGGAGCTCTCAGCACAGCATCCTGCTTTCTTCCAACTGCAGCATCAAGTGCCAGTGAGGGAGGTGGCAAACGACATCTGGGGCAACCTGATGAGCCAAGGAGGGCCACTGGCTGCAAGGCAGATCCAAAGTACAAGCTGAGGGATGACAGCATGAACTGCCAACATCTTCACAACCTTCTCTCACGTTGTCCCACTTCACACAGAAACCCTTCTGAAACTCTGTGAAAGCCTTCCAGGAGACCCACAGCTGCCCCAGGACAGAGCTTCAGTTCATTCCTTCTGGTTTGAACCAGCTGCTTTCTTGCAATCAAACCATTAAAGTATTCTCTTGGGCTTTTCCCTCTGACTCTTCTGAGGCAGGTGAGAAAGCTCCTGCAGTAAGAAGGAAGGCTGGAGAGCAACATCATCACTCAACTTTCTTGCTCTTTTCCCAGTCCACCAGAGGAAGAGGCAGAGCACAGCACAAGGTGATGGGCACAGAGCTCAGGGTTATCACTGCAACACTGGAAGCTGAAGGTTTCAGTGAGCAGACAACACTTGCTGCTGCAGAAATGCCCAAACACTGCTCCAGGGCAGGCTGGGCACAAGTGGTGAGCTCCTGACGCAGCTGTGGCTCCCAGCAGAACCTCTACTTGACTCTGAAGGCATCTCTGGCTCCTTCGGGGATCTCTGACCTACTTAGCATTAAGGCAGTCAGACGTGGAACAAGCTGATGGCTTCAAGGGCAAGTGGCTTAAGGTGACCTCATAAGATCAATCCCTGCTGCAGGGGGAAAGATTTTGTCTGGGTAAACCCCAGCTTGCTTCTGAGAAGGGCTGGGCTGCTCCTTCCCTAAAAACACTAAGTGGCTAATGCCAGAGTTTATGATTTAATACCACAGAATTGCCTGGATTGCAAAAGACCTAAGATCATCAAGTCCAACCATCAACCCAACACTGACAAGTGCTTGACTAAGCCATGTCCCTAAGCACTATGTCTACACGACTCCTAAATACCTCTGGGGTCGGGGACTCCACCACTGCCCTGGCCAGCCTGAGCCAGGGCTTGACAACCCTCTCAGTAAAGAAATCCTTGCTGATGCCCAGCCTAAACCTCCCCTGGTGCAGTTTGAGGCCATTTCCTCTTGTCCTATCACTTGTTCTTCGGTTGTACAGATCCAACCCCCTGCTCTACGACCTCCTTTCCTTGTTATCTTGCAGGCACAAAACGATGAGCTAGAGGAAAAAAAAACAACACACAAAAAAAGAACAATTGGCCCTTGGAGCATCAAAAAGCAGCAGGGAGTGGCCAGGATGGTTGGATCCTTCCTGCACAGAGGATGTATCCAAAGCCACAGTACCCAGGCAGGGTTATCCCCATGGGGACAAGCCCAGTACTATGTCAGACATCAAGAAGCAGCAGCCACATGTACCACACTCTCCAGGCAGTGAGGGAACTGGGGCTCTTCAGAATGAAGAAAAAGAGGCTAAGGGGAGACCTTCTTGCTCTCTGCAACTCCCTGAAGGAAGACTGCCTTGAGGTGGGGGTTGGGCTGCCAAGTACCTAGTGACAGAACAAGAGGAACAAGGTGTTCAAGGCCAGGTTGGATGAGGCCTTAAGTGACCTGTTCTAGTGGGAGGTTTCCCTGCCTATGGTGTGGGCTTGGACCTGGATGAGCTTTGAGGTCCCTTCCAAGCTAAACCATTCTATGTTTCTGTAAATAGCCTCAAGCATCACCAGGGCTGGACAGCAGAGGAAACCTTCTTACTGAAATCTTGGTCAAGCCCTGGCACAGGCTGCCCAGGGTGGTGGTGACTCCATCCCTGGAGGTGTTTAAAAGCCTTGCAGATGTGGTGCTGGGGGATACAGCTTCATGGTGAAGTTGGGTTAATGGTTGGGGACTCAATGATCTTGAAAGCCTTTTCCAACCTAAATGATTCCATGGCTCTGTGAACGTTGAGGGATTGATTTTAGCAGGGAATCCAGAGGCAGACTCAAGCTGTCTCCAGACACAACCAGCACCAGGGATTCTGTTGCTTGGCGTAAATAAAGCTGCTACCAGGGAAGCTGCTTTCACACACCCATTACTCCTGGGTGTAAAGCAAGAGCAGCAGGTACCTCTAAGAATCTGGATTTCAAATTGATTGATGACTGCAACTCTGCTAATAAAAAGTGTTTACAAACGCTGGCTGTGTTAATCAAGTGGAGCCAAATGAGATTTGCTTTGCAACACACTAATTAATGCTTATGGCTTATGATTCACACACTTTGATTTTAATGAAACATTGAGCAGGATTGTCAAAGCCATTTTAATTAAAATACACCACACACACCACTGTACTCTGGCCCAAGCTCCAGCTCACTTTCCAGGCCCACGTGCCACAGCATGTTTAGTGGAGTTGAGGAAGCTGCTGAAAAGAATGGACCTTTTAAAGTGAAAACCAAACCAAACCAAACCAAAAAACTTTAATATTTGACTTCTTGAGCTCTTGGTGTCCAAAGAGGCAGGAAAACTTTCCTGGTGATCCCCTAACCAAGATCAGACTCCCTGGAATTTTCACCCTTCGCCAATCTCAAGCAACTTGCACAGTTCTCAAGTCTGGCAATAATAATAATAATAATAATAATAATACCAATGCTACTACTACTAATAATAACAACAACAAAACCCCACCCACACTTATTTGAAGCCTTTTACAACAACAATAATAATAAAACCAACCCACACTTATATGAAGCCTTTTACAATAACAACAATAATAAACCCCCCACACTTATTTGAAGCCTTTTAGAACCACAAAAAAATACTCCCCCCCCACTTATTTGAAGCCTTTTTCAACAACAACAACAACATAATAATAGTAATAGTAATAATAATAATAAAACCCCACACTTATCTGAAGCCTTTTAAAGAGCTGGTCAAATGCAAAAGGGGCCAGAGGTCAACTCCAAGATGGGGACTGGGACTTTTGATTTTTCTTTTCAGAACAGAGTATCAGGAAATAATTAATGGAATGGATTTAACTGAATGGATTCCTACAAAACTCATGCCTCAAACTGGTCTTTGCCTCATCCCTCTGCAAGTTACAGTAGTGACAGAAAGGCCTGGCCTGTAGCTCAGGACAGACAGACAGAGAGGCAATGAGAAAGTTGTTCTGCAAGCCTGGCAATTTGACAGTGTAAAAATGTCCTTACAATCAGTAGATAAAATATTCAAGTGTCTCACATTTTGGTTTCAAGGCTCTGACACAGCCACTTAATGATACAAAGCAAAAATCCTTTCCCAAAGAGGGATCTTACCTGAAATATCAAATAGCAACACAAGAACTAAAGGCTATTTCTAGCCCCGCCCCCCCCCAAAAAAAAAAGAAGGAAAAAGAAAAAGGAAAATGAACCAACCAAAACAAACACTGGCTATTTGTCAGGGAAAAAAAAAGAGAAAGTCTCTAAGGAACTAGAGAAATGAGAACTGGTGGAGCTCACATGGACTGCAGGCAGTGAGGCTCTGACTCACCTCCAACACGTTTGGCAGCAATGAGTAGAACTGAGCCATGTCCCTGCTGGCTGAGTAACTCCTCGTGGAGGGGAGTTATTAGACACTGGAAGCACTGAGCAAAGGGAATCTGTGAGTGCAGAGCTGAGGAGTGGGCTGTCTCCAAAATAATTCCTGCCTATTTGCAGCAAAGCCACCAAATCTGCTGCTGCTGGTGTCAAAGAGGTGGGTGACAACAACAGCATTAGCAATGGAAGGGTTAAAACACAGCCCAGACTCTGCTGACAGAAATCACCATGGTTGGAAAAGATCTCTAAGATTCATGGATTCATACAATGGGTTGGAAGGGACCTTAAAGGTCATCCAGCTCAAACCCCCTGCCATGGGCAGGGACACCTCCCACCAGCCCAGGTTGCTCAAGGCCTCGTCCAACCTGGACTTCAACATCTCCAGGTGAAGAGGTATCCACAACCTCCTTGGCCAACCTGTGCCAGTGTCTCCCCACTCTCACTGGAAAGAATTTCTTCCTAATCTTCCCTCCTCAAGCTTCAACCCGTTGCCTCTCATCCTGTCCTCCAAGCCCTTGTAGAAAGCCCCTTCCTGGCTTTCTGGTAAGCCCCTACAATCAAGAACACCAAGACCAACCATTGTCTAACTCTACCAGGGCCATTACTACACCATGTCCTTGAGCACCACATCTAGATAAGTTCATCAGGTCCTACCTGTCACCCAATACTACCTCATCAACTAAACCACAGCACCAAGTGCCACATCCAGTCTCTTTTAAAACACCTCCAGGGAGGGTGACTCCACCACCTCCCCAGACAGCCCATTCCAATGCCAATCTCTCTTTCTGTGAAGAACTTCTTCCTAACATCCAGCCTAAACATGCCCTGGTACAACTTGAGACTGTATCCCCTCCTCATTCTGTCACTGGTTGCCTTGCAGGAGAGACCAACCCCAGCTGGCTGCAACCTCCCTTCAGGCAGTTTTAGAGACCAATAAAGTCCCCCCAAGCCTCCTCTTCTCCAGACTAAACAACCCCAGCTCCCTCAGGTGCTCTTGCAAGGCTGTGCTCCAAACCCCTCACCAGCCTTGGTGCCCTTCTCTGCACACAGACAACAAAAGGGGCAGCCAAGATTAAGGCTGTGACTGTCGTAGCCTTGTTCTCCAATAAGCTGGATGCTGAGAACCTCTCTCACCATCTGACCCAGCAGTGCGATTGCAGTCCCCACCCTGACATTACAAACTCCAGTTGTGCAGGAGATACTGCAGCAGGACTCGCTGCGGCTGGTGTCCAGCACACTCCCAGGCAGGTGCTCTAACCTTGTGCAAGCAGAAACTCCACTGTGCCCAGATGTCCTTCGGATGCAGCCATCATCAGCGGCGTCCGGCCCTGCTTGTCTGCCATGTTCACATCAGCGCCGTGCGTGAGTAAGAGGTCTACGATCTGCAACACACCAAGCCAGAGCACAGGCTGTAGGGACAGGCACCAGCTGAGGACACACATGGCATGTAGAGACCCAGCTGGGAAGAAGCCAGAGTCAAGGAAGAGCAGAGTGGTCCCCATGTCTTGAAACATCACCTCCCCGAGGCGTGGATGCCCTCTGGGATTGCTGCGTGCAAGAAGCAAGGATGGTGTAAGGACAGGGAAAGTGACCTTTCAGGTCAGTGGCCTTTCACAGAATCAGTCAGAGTTGGAAGGGACCACAAGGATTGTCTAGTTCCAAACCCCTGCCATGGGCAAGGACACCCTACCCTAGATCAGGCTGGCCAGATCCAGATCAGGCTCAGGAACATGGCAGCTGCTTCCCGGACTACTCATGCAAAAGCAGGAGCCAGCCTGAGCTTGGGGTCTTCGAAGCACCAATATCACTCCAGCAGTGCCCTGGAAGAGTGGGGCTTGTCTTCTCTGCCTCTACTACAGCAAGATGGAAGGGATGGCCTGACCTTACCTTTTGGGGCACCCTGGTGGCACGAGGCACTCACTCACCTGCCAGTGGCCCTGTCTGACGGCGCTGAAGAGTGGAACGACCCCGCGGCGGTTGGGCTGTGCCACCGCAGCTCCCTGCTCCAGCAGCAGCCTGCAGACCTCCAGCTTCCCGCGCCCAGCTGCTGCTGTCAGAGCTGCAGGAGAGAGAAGAGCAGTGAAGGGAAGGAGCTGCACGCTCCAGGAGGCTTTTTCCTATCCCAGAACAAGCCTTCCTGATGGGATACCAAAGCAATGGTGCCTGAAATGCCAAATGGATCTCATGACAGGTAAAAGTGAACAAAGGAAACAGGCTGGATCCACAGAATCACAGAAACATCCAAGCTGGCAAAGCCCCTCAGGAGCACCAAGTACAACCTAGAACCCTACTCTATAAGATTCACCTTAAACCACATCCCTCAGCACCACATCCAAACCACCCTTAAACACACCCAGGGTTGGTGACTCCACCACCTCCCTGGGCAGCTCATTCCAGTCCCTGACCCCTCTCTTTGTGAAAAACTTCTTCCTAATGTCCAGTCTAAACCTCCAATGTCCCTTCATGAGGCCATTCCTCCTTGTGCTGTCTCCAATTACCTGTGAGCAGAGCCCAGCAGCAGCCTCTCCACAATGTCCCTTCAGGTAGTTGTAGCTCAGCACAGTTCCTTCAGCAGTTTACTTCAAACTGCCATGGAAACATCTCAAGGTGTTACAGAAAGAGGCTGATTGGGACAATCAGCTTTGATTGTTTTCTGCAGGTTGCAGTGGAGCCAGGTAAGAACTGTAATAAGCCTAACACCACCTGCAGGAATGTGTGATTGAGGCTCAAGGTGTTGCTGCGAACAAACACTGAACCTTGTCACATGAAGCCTTCACCATCCCCCTCTGTGCTCCTGCAGCTTGCCCTACTGCAAAAGCCACAGGCAGCAGGGCTGAAGGTGTCCTGGCAGGGACACAATATCCAGAGAAAGCAGAGGTCTTGAGGTAGATGCTGTCTTGGTAGGACCTTCTGCAGCCTGGCCTGGCCTCATTCCACCATGACTATGAGAGAACAAGTGAGGGGTCAGGCTGGAGGCATTGACAGATCAGTGCTGGCCACTAGATGTCAATGAGATTTGTGGCTCTTCTCTCTCTGAACCAGCACAGAGCAGCATGATTCAGGTAGGGGACTTCAATTTTTAATGCCCCACTTTAGGCTGCAGATCTTTCAAAGCAGGGAAACCAGCAGAAAGCAAAAATGGTATCAGCCTGTTCCCCTCTTCTCCAGGAAAAAGGCTGACTCCAGGCTTTGTTTCTGGCCAGGACTGATCCTGCCAGCAAAAGCCTTTGTGCAGACCCCATATTCTCTTTCCTTCGCAACAGCAGAGATGCTGACAGCATTACAGGTGGGCAGAAGCGCTGCTTGACAGCTCTCTGCCTGTTACAATGTGCTCTGTTGACTCAGAAAGCATTCCTGGGTTGGACAAGACACTTGGCAATCTGAAAATAGTCCTGAGTGCAGGACCTGCCTTTGACCATTCATTCACAGGCTCACAGGATGTCAGGGGTTGGAAGGGATCCAAAGAGATCATCAAGTCCACCTCCCCTGCCACAGCAGGAGGACCATCCAATCTTAGCTCAAGGCACACAGCAACACATCCAGACAGGCCTGCAAAGGCTCCAGAGAAGGAGACTCCACAACCTCTCTGGGCAGCCAGTTCCAGTGCTCTGAGACCCTTACAGCAGAGAAGTTCTTCCTCACGTTGAGGTGGAACTTCCTGTGCTGTAGTTTACATCCACTGCCCCTTCTCCTATCACAGCTGAGCACAGCCTGTCCCCTTCCTCCTGATCCCCAGATATTGATAAACCTTGATTCAATCCCCTCTCAGTCTTCTCTTCTCCAGTTTAAGCAGCCCCAGCTCCCTCAGCCTCTCCTCCTCAGGCATTTCAGACTTTCCAGTCCCTCCCTCCTCTCTTAACTTTCTGTGCACTTCAGCACAGCTCCTCCAGCTCCAGGCTCTGCTGCTTCTGGTGGGAGGTTTGAGCAGAAGGTGGGAGTCTATTTCTAACTGACGTAGCTTGTTGGGTTTTTTTTCTTCTCTGAAGCACAGTTCTGTGGGATGGTTGATTATGAGGTGTTGATGGCTTTCCAACTGCAACACCGCTAATGGGGAGGGGAGAATTTAATTAATTCGCCTTTGCTGTTGCACCTTAAGGTTGAGTTTTCTTCTCGTGGGGTTGAGAGACACCAAGAGTTAAAAAGACTCCCCCCACCAAAAGAAAAAAAAAACACATCATCCTCTTGCTGCCACAAGCAGAACATGCTGCAAAAAAAAATCTATAATCAGCTCCATGTGGGTTTGAAACGTAAGCCACAAATATAGAAGGAGGACTGTGTGTAATGTGCAGAGCAGAGGGGTTGGAATGCAGGGCTCTGGGGTTCTATTTCTAAACCTGCCCCCACTTGACATGTTGCAGGTTAATTTGAGGTATTTCACGTCAGAAGGACTTGGGTTTGCAACAATGAAAGCACTGTTTGGTCTTCCACCATGGAATGGCATCACTGAAACAAGATGATTTGATCCACTCTACCTGGACTGATGGTGGCTTTTTGCTGCTCTGTTCCTCAGGGTCAAAGCAGCTGGCATGGCAATGGAGCTCCAACCTGTCCTTTGCAGCTCAAGAGAAGCTCAAAAGCTTCTGTGCTACTGAGCAGTCAGACCTTGCTGCTTCAGGAAGGATCCACACTCATGACCTGGATTTGCTGCTCTGCTGCTGAGGGAAGCTTATCCAAGCTCATCTTGTGTAATGCACAGACACAGACATTTATCCCCAGAACTGGAGGAACCCTCCAAGAGGTGAAAGGAGCTCAGTCTTAGCAGACCAACTAAGGCATACCCAGACCTCATCAGTGCCTGTGCTTGGGACAGAAGGTTGGACTGGCTAACCTCTCTGTTCCCAGTTTGGACTGGCTAACCCCTCTGGTCCCAACAGCTGTGATGAGCTGGATAGTCTGCTGCTGCTCTGGGCCCCACTTCTCTAGCTCCAGCCTTCTAACCAAAGTGGCTGCTGACATCCCCAGGCTCCAGTTCCACTGCTGGTACCTCAAGCACAAAGCACTACCCTGTGGCTGGAGTCCCCTTGCCCAAGCCCAAAAGCTCAATTACACTACTTCAGGAAAATTCTAGAAGGATTTGCTTATTTAAGCAATTATCCCTCCTTGGGTGGACTTAACCCATTTCTGACATCACCAAAGTGCCTTACAACAGCTGCTGGTCTCCAAAAACCCCACAGTGAAAGGTAAGGCCGTGCCTGCTTGCTGAAAGGAGACTGGAGAAGCCAAGGAGAGGTGATGAGAGGAAATGGGAGAAGTGGAAAAGGTTTTGATGAAGTTTTGCTGCCTGCCAGAGAGCTCCTGTGGCCCAGCATGAACGAGGTGAGTCCACCAAGCCCAGCCAAGGAGCAGGGACCACGACCCTGAGCTGGAAAATAAGAACATTCATTTTGCAGCTTTTCCATGAGGCCCTAGTGCCAGGAGGACAACTCAGCATGCAACAGCAAAGCCTTGGCACCAACTCTGTACAAAAGTTGCTGGGTTTCTCAAAACAGGGCTCAAACAAAAGCAGAGGCAAGTTTCAGGTGTGGACCTGCCCTCCCCGCAACATCAGACCAGCCACAGCCTCCAGCACCAGGGATCTGCAACAGCACATTCTGCTGCTGCCTCTGTGCTGTTTGCTTAGAGAGGAAAAAAACAACAACTTTATCTGGAGAAGAAATCATTAAATTGCTCCTTTATGGCACGTGGATCCATTTCACAGCCTGGCAGCAAGACAAGCCCAGTCTGATGGAGTCATTCTTTGCACCTCCAACTCCGATGGAGTTATTACAAAGTGACTCGAGACACTTCTTTTGTGCTGGGTTTTTGGTATTAGTTTTTGTCCCAGAGGGAACCATTCCATCTGGAGCTGGCTAGAGTGTGCTGTCAGCAATTCCTAAACTTATGATGTCACTTGGCATGGCCATTTGGATGATATCAGGCTGATATCACCAAGCCAGGCAGTCAGCTCTGCTCTGCTCTGCTCTGCTGAAGATTAGACACACAGCAGCAAGTATCAGAAACCCAGAGCAGACATGATGCAGACTTTTAGAGCAGCTGCTATTTTTAGGTGGGAACCAGCATTTCTCTTCAAGTGTATCCAAATTCATCATTTCATTTGGGGGAAATCATAATAAAACAACCTGGAAAGGGAGTCTTGGGATCCATGTAAACCTGTCCTGCCTGTGACAGGACCTGAGACTGCTGAATTTGGTAGCTTTTGCTCATTTCCCCATCTTACCTGCCACCAGCTTTAGTGGGATACAGGAGTTTTGCTTTGAGATGGGCTCCTCAATTTGTGTGTGAATCCCAAATCCACATTCCCAACTGTTCCAATTGCTCAGAAACCTCTCTGAGGCAGAGAACACCCCAGAAATCCATGTCCAGCCTTTGGTATTGCTGGGGGCAAAGGTATGGGAAAGGGATAAGAGGGATGGGAAAGGTTCTGCTGAAGAGTCCTTGAGGCAAGAGGCAGGCTGGGAATGGCAAAGCTGCCCAAGACACAGGGGAAGAGGAAAGAGAAGAGCTGGACCATGTCAGGGGGAAGAGTGCAGTGCTCAGACTGCAGTGCAGGGCTGAACAGGGCAGTGTGAGCTGTGAGCTCCAGGGAGGGGCAGCTTAGACACCAGCTCAGCAAACACCTGTGGCTTTATACTGGGCAAGACAAGAGTATCCTAACTCAGGAATCTGAGAGCATTGGATGCTGCCTGTGAGGTTACACTGAGAGGAGACATCTTAGTGGCTTTTGATGCAACTCTGAAGGCATCTGGATCACATCTTGTTGAGAAAGTAGCCCTCAGGACTCAGAAAGCAGAGAACAAACATTTTGGATGAGCTGGCTCAGGTCACCCTGTGAACTGTGAGCTCATCAATGGCAAAGCCTCTGCCATTTCATGTCACTAATTCCACATCCAATTTATTTTTTCTCCCATCACACCTTAGGAACACTTTTAAACCACTACTTTGTGCCTTTATTTCCACTACTATGGCACAAAGTCAGAGATGTTAGAGGTTGGGAGGGAACTCGAAAGATTACAGAGTCCAAGCCCCCTGCCAGAGCAGGAGGGCCTAGAGCAGGGCACATAGGAATGCATCCAGTCCTTGCTATTCAGTACTGTTTCTGTGGGTGCAGGAGCTGACTCTCTCCTTAATGCCTCGAGTGCCCCAGTTGCTGACTCTCTCCCTAATGCCTCTTGAGTGTCCCAGAGTAGCCCAACCACCCAGCAGGCTCCACTTGGCATACCTCATCCCTCCAACTTTGTCCTTCAAAGCTCAAGGGCAACACTTTCTGATAGACTTCAATCATGACAAAGCTCTAATAAAGCTTAATTATCAAAGGTAGAGCAGACTAATCAGCTCAGAATACATCCCAGCTTTTTCCTGCCCTCCTTTCAAACCAAACCTGACCTGACCAAAGCCCGAGCCACACGCCAGCCACTTTTTGTACCCTTGGCTGGTGTCACTTTTAAGCAGAGCTGACAGGATCAAACTCAGTGCTCCCTTAGCCAGACAGGAACATTACCTTGGTGTATTAACTTGACAGGAACATTAGCAGTGATGCAAGCAGATCAGTGAGCTGAGTACAAAAGACAGCAGATAATATTTATCAGGTCGCTGGAGTTAAAAGCCAACACCTCCAGGTTTGAGGAGCTCAAGAAATGGAGATGGCTGAGTGCTCCCTGGCTGTGAGGCAGCAGGGGGCAAATGGCTGCTTTTGTTCTTGGAGCAGTTAGGACATCAGGGCTCTGGCATACAATGCAGCACTGCACCAAAGGACATTTGTTTCATTAGCAGGTGCTACATAATGGCAAGCGTTCAGAGAACAACTGAAGTCGTCACAGGATTGGAAGGGACCTCAAGGATCAAGGAGTTCCAACCCTCCTGCCATGGGCAGGGACACCTGCCACTAGATCAGGTTGCTCAGAGCCACATCAAGCCTGGCCTTAAAAACATCCAGCATTGGGACTTCCACCAGATCCTTGGACAACCTATTCCAGTGTCTCACCACCCTCATGGTGAAGAACTTCCTAATATCTAATCTAAATCTCCCTTTTTCTAGCTTGGATTCATTCTCCCCAGTCCTATCACTACTTGACACCCTAAAAAGTCCTTCCCCAGATTTCTTGCAAGCCCCCTTCAGATACTGGAAGGAAAGGGGAGAAACAAGGAGATGCTTTGGATAAATATGTTCAATTTCAAGAAAGAAAGAGCAGAATTTTGTCTGTATCTCACTTACCATGAGATGGTTCAGAGAAGTCAGTGCTCTGGCTGCCAGAGATGCTGCTTCCCTGCATGCTCCTGGAAAGTGCCAGGAGCTGCAAAAGCTCAGCATTCCTAACCCCAAAACTTGACTTGACTTGACTTGACTTGAGCTGAGTGCCAGCTCCACCCTGGCACCTGTACCCGAGATGAGATCAGAGGAGCTGATCCCCAACTCCATCAAAACAGCACCAGGGCTCAGGGATGCTTCAGGTGACCACGAGCCCCTAAACACAAACACAGACATGCAAGCAGCAGCTAGAGCAATCACCTGTCTCTCCCCACAGGCTGTCAAAGCTGTTGATTTGTGCTCTCTCCACCTCTTCTTCATCTTTTTCTGGAAGATCGAGCAGGTAGGAGACAATCTGAAAGAAGATGACATGTCAGCTCACCAACCTGCCTGGGTTATATATAACCTGCTGACACCTGAACACCAGCTGCTCTCAGCACACAGAGCAGAAGGAACAGTCTCTGCCTGGCTCCCTGAGCTCAAGTAAATATTCTTCCAGAGATCCATCACTCAAGCTGTTGCCCCTGCACAAGCAAAATCAACCCTGAGTGTCTTGCCGTGACCAGGCAGGATGAGCCTTTGGAGTGCCAGGTCCCTCTAACTGTGTCTGCCCTGCTGCAGTGACTCTGTGTGTGCAGGGGATGTGCTTCCTTCTGCTGTGACCAGTGTGTGTCCCCCCTACACTGACTCACATGGTGGGGTGCAATGAAGAACTTCTTCAGAGGATCACAGGATGTCAGGGGTCGGAAGGGACCTCCACAGATCATTGAGTCCAATCCCCCTGCCAGAGCAGGACCACATAATCTAGCTCAGGCCACACAGGAACACATCCAGACAGGCCTGCAAAGGCTCCACAGAAGGAGACTCCACAACCTCTCTGGGCAGCCAGTTCCAGTGCTCTGGGACCCTTACCACCTTCCTCACACTGAGGTGGAACTTCCTGTGCTGTAGTTTACATCCACTGCCCCTTCTCCTATCACAGCTGAGCACAGTCTATCCCCTCCCTCCTGATTCTCAGATATTGATAAACATTGATTAGATCCCCTCTCAGTCTTCTCCTCACCAGACCAAAAAGGTGCAGTTTAACCCTGCTCTCCCTCAGCTCCTTGTCCTGTTGCCCTCATGAAGCAGCCATCCCTTGGCTGCCCAGCCCGCAGCAGCCGTGGGGTGCTGGCAGGTCTCACCTCGGTGTATCCCATGCTGGCAGCAGCAATCAGAGCTTGCTGGATGGCATGGCTCTTCTTGAACACGCCCTGCTGCTGCCCAGCCATGGTCCAGTCACATTGGATCAAGAACTTCACCACCTCCAGGTGTCCCCTGAGGGCGGCGTGGACCAGGGCGCACTGCCCGTTTTTGTCCAAGTGATCCACCTGGAAGAGATGATAAAATAAAATCAACTCAAACCCTGGCCAGGATCTCTTCTTTCCTTCAATTTCTCAGCTCAAACTAATGCCACAGAGGCAACATGGGCATTTGTCTGGTGAACTGTCCCTTCCATGACCTGAAAACCACCACTCCCTGGCTCAGGCTCAGGCATCCTCTTGGCCCCAAGTGTTGGCTTTGGGTAAACTATCACTGGCTTTAGCTTTTTTCAGACTGAAAGACTGCAAAAGTGTTTTCCTCTCGGTGTTCTGAAGTCCAGCAAAGGTTTTGTCATGCTGATTAAGATCACAGAAGCACAGGCACCTTTAGAGGCCATCAAGCCCAACCCTCATGCAGTCAGCAGGGACATCTGCAACTAGAGCAGCTTGCTCAGAGCCCCAAACAACCTGACCTGGAATGGAGCTAAACCAGGCCAGGGTCTCAGTGTCAAACATTCCTTCTTTCCAGCCTGAATCTCCCTGTTAGACCTGGCAGCCTTCTAAGGCAATGCAGAGGTGGTGAGGGGCTGGATGGAGCCAACCTGCAACTGGTGCACTATGGCTTGAGGTAGTAAGTAGAGAGTCATGGAGTCACAGATGGTCTGAGTGGGAAAGGACCTTTAAAAGCCATCTAGTCCAACACCATGCAGTCAGCAGGGACATCCCCAACTAGAGTAGGTTGCTCAGGGTCCCAAACAACCTGACCTGGAATGGTTCCAGGGGTGGGCATCTACCACCTCTTTGGGCAACCTGGGCCAGGGTCTCACCAACCTCAGTGCTAATAATTTCTTCCATCTCCCCAGTCTGATCTCCCTCTTTCAGTTTCCAACCATCACCCCTGTCCTGTCACAAGAGGCCCTGCTCAAAGTCTGTCTCCAGCTTTCTTCTTGGCCTCTTTAAGCACTGAAAGGCCACCAGAAGGTCTTCATGGAGCTTTCTCTTCTCCAGGCTGAACAAACCAAACTCTCACAGCAGAGGGCTGCAAGGCCTCCCACCATTGCTGTGGCCTCCTCTGGACTCACTCCAACAGGTCCATGTCCCTCTTGTACTGAGTACAGTGGTATCACCTCCTTTACCCCAAGCCAGGACAGGCACACCAGCTTGTTTCCCAGATCCCATTGCTTTTGACAGATACAGAAGCTCCTCAGCCTGCAGCCAAAGGCACAGCACAAACCCAGCACAGGCAGAAGTCAACAGGAAGCAGAGACCACACTTGGAAGCCCTTTGGGAGCTAATTTGGTTGGGTTTTGAGGACAGGGCATGGCTTCACTTCATGCCTCAAGACATCAGCTGAGATTTCCAGGTCCTACCCAAAATCACTAACTTGGGAGAAAAGAGGGCAGGGGGCCCAGCTGCTGTCCTCCTGCTCATTAATCTCCCCTCTGCCTTCTCATATGATGAATAAATACAGGGTTATAGTCATCAGATTAATATTCTATTAACTGTGCTTATATAATACACACGAGGAAGATTCCTCACATTATAATACATTAATATTATTAATATTTTATTGTTCCTCAACTTATGCAGCAGTCAGTGCTGCAGTCCTCTAGGCCACAATCAAACATCTCAGCCTCCAAACTGAACCAGGCTGGTCTTGGGGTATCTCCTCAATGCAGCCCCAAGGTTACTGAAGGAAAGCTCTGAGTGGCAGGACTCTCACATTGCACTTTGCAGCCCAAATATTCCTTTTCTTGGAGATGGAATGGTTTTTCTTCCCAACAAATGTCAGGGTTCCACCCAACTCTCTCAAAATATCCCCACAAAAGCAGAATTCTCTTTATTTTTTTCCCCTTCATGTTGTCCTCATGTTGTTGCAAACAACACAGCAAGATCTAAAAGGGTCCCTCAGCCATCCCAAAACTGCACAAAGCCACAGTTTGCTTTTTGAACTGAAGCTAAACATATAGAGAAACCACAAATTGCTTCCAGGAGGCTCCACTTCAAAAACCAGCAGAACTTTCTTCTTCAGCAAAGAATTTCAGCTCGACCCCTTCTGTACAATTAAAACCCCAAACGCTCCCCACCAAGCTCACCAAAGGGACAACTGTGACAGAACTTCGGGGAAAATGTCTCAAGGAGCTATTTAAAGAGTGCTCCATGCTGCACACACACTGCTGCCATTTTAACCCCATGAAGGTTCAAGGACTTCTTCACAACATGCTTCAGTAAGCCAACAGTGCAGTGCAACCAGGCAGTTCCAACCCATGACAAGTTCCTACCTGGGCCTGAATTCATAGAACCACAGTTCTAGGAGTTGGAAGGAACCTTTAAAGCTACCAATCACCCCACACTCAGCAGGGACTCCTGCAACCAGAGCAGGTATCTCAGAGCTCTACCCAACTTCACCTGGAATGGTTCCAGGGATGGGCAACCTGAGCCAATGTTTCACCACCCTCGGTGTCAAACATTTCTCCCTTCTCTCCACTCTCAGTCTCCCTCTTTCAGTTTCAGACTGTTAGCCCTTGTCTTGTCACATCAGGTCCTGCTCAAAACTCTGTCCTCAGCTTTCTGAGCAGCCCCTTTAAGCACTGAAAGGCCACCAGAAGGTCACTGGACACAGTACTCCAGAAGCAGCCTCAGGAGGGCAGAGCAGAGGGGCAGAAGAACCTCTCTCCACCTACGAACCACAGCCCTTCTAATACAGCCCAGAATGGCATTGACCCTCCTGGCCATGACAAACCTGGAACAGCTCCAAGCAGCTTTCAGAGGAGCTGGGTGGCCTTACCTTGGCCCGTTTCTTGCAGAGCAGCACCACGATGCTCAGGAACCCAGCAGCAGCTGCATAGCCCAGGGGGGTGAGGCCACTCTCCGAAGCGGCGTCGACGTTGGCTCCGAACTCCAGGAGCAAAGCTACCATCTCCGTGTAGCCCAGGTGGGACTGGACGCAGAGGATGGGGGCGTTGTTCAGAACCTCAGTCCTGTAGTTCACGTTGGCACCCCCTAAAATCAGCAGCCGACTGACCTGTGAGGGCACAGACAGCTCAACTTGGCTGAGCCCTTGGCAGCCACACGACTGCTGAGGCTGCAAGAGAGCTCTGAGATCACCGAGTCCCAGCCACTCACCCAGAGCTCACAACCTCACCACTGCTCTTAAGCCACTGCCACTGAACCACCTTCCTCAGCACCACATCCATGAGTCTTTTAAACACCTCCAGGGGTGGTGACTCCACCACCTCCACCACTGCCTGTTGGTCTCTCTCCAGCTTGAGGTCACAGGAGCAGAGGATGTTAAGGGTTGGAAGGGACCCAAAGAGCTCGAGTCCAATCCCCCTGCCAGACCAGGACCATCCAATCTAGCTCAGGTCACACAGGAACACATCCAGACAGGCCTGGAAAGGCTCCAGAGAAGGAGATTCTGCAGCCTCTCTGGGGAGCCTGTGCCAGTGCTCTGTGACCCTTGCAGTCAAGAAGTTGTGTTGAGGTGGAACCTCCTGTGCAGCTTCCATCCACTGCTCCTTGTCCTATCACAGGGAACAAGTCAGCAGAGCCTGTCCACACCCACGCTGACCCCCAGCCCTCAGATATTGATAAACATTTATTAAATCCCCTCTCAGTCTTTTCTCCTCCAGACTAAAAAGCCAATAAAAAGATCAACACCCAGCAAGCTGCTCAGCACCACCTGGGCAGGAGCAGCACCATAGGCAGGCAGCTACAGGGAACAATCTTTGTGCTGTGCATTGGTGAGGAGCTTCTCATGTAAACCCTGAACCTCCCCAGCTCTCTTCCACCTTCTCCAGTACCTTTATGTTTGGAGTGTGGAGGTTTCTCAGTGACGTCAACACTGGGCAAGAGCACTACCATGGGCAAGCAGCTACAGGGAACAATCTTTGTGCTGTGCATTGGTGAGGAGCTTCTCATGTAAGCCCTGAACCTCCCCAGGTCTCCTCTAGTACCTTTATGTTTGGAGTGTAGAGGTTTCTCAGCGATGCCAAAGCCATTGAAAGACCTTCAGTGCTGTAGGAGATCCAAAGCCCTTGCAGGATGGAGGAAGAGACTCCAACTTTTTTACTCAGCCCCTAAAAAAAAAAAAAATGAAAAGAAGACTTAGCTCCAAGCTCAAAAATATGCTCACACTGGGCACTGTGTCTTTGGACTTCAAAGAGCTTCAAGCTGCACCCAGTGTAACACAACACTGGGCCACATCCACATCTTTGCAGGGAACAAGCTTATAAAGAGTAACTTGCAATGGTGCTGTGGCCATCTCCAAGGTCTAGAAAGGGCAGGAGTAAACTGTGAGCCACCTGAATCCATTCAGCACTCTCAGAAAATGCCATGCCAAGGAGCACAGGGTGATGCTTTTGCAGCTGTTCAGTAAAGTGCACATTCTTCTGGCAGAACTGAGCCACAACAGCTCCTCGTTACTCACACAGCTAAACTAGAGGACAATATCTGCTCACATTAAAGTAACTTAAGGAAGCCTCAACCACAGCCTACAACAGCATTCCTCTACCTCCTTCCAGGCTGTCTCCACTCTCCTGACTGCTGTGATCAGGCTGTATGTAGCATCACAGCATCCCAGCATGGTGGGGGTTAGAAGGGACCTCTGGAGATTATCCAGTCCAACCCAGGTGGGTTTTGAATGACTCTAGAGAAGGAGACTCCACAATCTCTCTGAGCAACCTGTTTAAGTGCTCCATCAGCCTCAATGTAAAAGAAATTCCTTCTCCTATTGAGATGGAACCTCCTGGGTTCCAGTTTGTGCCCACTGCCATTTGTCCTTTTGTTAAGCACCACTGAGAAGAGTCTGGCCTCATCCTCTTGCCCCCTACCCTTTAGTTATTGGTCAGCATTGATCAGATCCCTTCTCAGGCTGCCCTTCTCTAGGCTCAACAGCCCCAGGGCTCTCTGCCTTTCCTTCTCAGAGACAGTCCAGGCCCTTCAGCATCTTTGCAGCCTCCACTGGACCCTCTCCAGTAGTTCCCTGCCTCTCTTGAACTGTGGAGTCCAGAACTAGACCCAGTGCTCCAGATCTGGCCTCCCTAGGGCAGAGTAGAGGGGAAGGAGAACCTTTCTTGACCTGCTGGTCACACTCTTCTGGATGCATCCCAGGACAGTGGTAACCTTCTTGGCCACGAGTGCACATTGCTGGCTCCTGGTGAACCTTTTGTTCAGTAGCAATCTGAGATCCTTTGCAGAGCTGCTTTCCAGCAGGTCAAGCCTCAGCCTGTCCTGATTCAGGGAGTTATCCCTCCCCAGGTGCAGGACTCTACACTTGCCCTTGTTGAACTTGATGATGCTCCCCTCTGGCAAATTCTCCTCCTGTCTAGGTGTCACTGAATGGCAGGACAGCCTGAGGGGGTGTCAGCCACTCCTGGTTTTGTGTCAGGAAGAAATTTGCTGAGGGTCCATTCTCTCCCTTCAACACTGAGGAAGATGCTGAACAAGACTGGAGCCAGTCCTGAGCCCTGGGGTGTTAACACCATGAACTACAAGCCTCCAACTGAACTCTGTGTTGCTGATCAAACCCCTCTGAGCTCTCTTTCCAGCAGTACTAACTGGCAGAACACAAACTCTTCACCAAGGTGCCCTGCTCCTATTGAAGGAGCAATAATTGCTCCAAGAGATGAGAGCAAACTGCTGGATCAAAGAGCAGAGCAACAGGCTTGCAGCTCCAGCACCAAACTGGGCTGCTTGCTGTGCTTGCTTGGGTGAGGTGGGTACATCCCACATGTTGCTTTTCTGCCGTGGATGTGCCATCAAAGCCTGCAGTTTCCAAGGCAACCCTACACCATCCTTCCCTCTGTTTGGATAGCAAACCCTGGTTCCTACTTCCTTGCACACAGTGAGGTCCCTTCTATCTGTGCGACGCAGCAGGATCCTGCTGCAGCTTGGGAAGGCTTTTGTGTGATGGATTAACATGGATGGTGCAGGGCAGAGGGGGTGAAAACCAGCAGCAAAAGGTGGGATTCGTTTTCCCCTGAAGGAAGATGTGCAGGAATCATCATCTGAGCCTGTTGCTGGACTCAGCTGCAGCCTTCTAATACCGATGTACGAAAGAGATTCTGAAGCATCTCAGCAGCCATCAACAGATTTGTCACTTGAAATGGTTTTACCATAAAAAGAAGCAACAGATTAGACAAGCTCTTATAAATAACAACTCCATGAGCTTGTTTCCTTCAAAGGGAGAGAAAGAGAGAGATAGAGAAAAGAAAAAAAAATATCTGCTTGTGTTAAGAGGCAGAAAAAGAGCTTGGGAAATTCAGCCCCCATTAAACGCTGCCTTTCAAACGACACAAACCAGGACGCTGCAGTTCAAGATTAGATTTCAGTCAACTCAGTGCAGTGTAATTGGGCAAATGGAGAACAATTTCATAATAAACTGTTAAAATAATTTAAAAATAGTTCTAATAGGCTCGAAGGCTTAAGTGGAGCTGTTTGAGTCACCATCAGGAGCAAGGGAAAGAGTGTGTGCTTTTGGAATGGCCATCTGAAGATAATCACATACGCTATAAAGACCCTGACTGCTGTATTAGGGACGTGGAGCTCAGGCCAAGGCACAGAAGAGGACATTTATCCCTTCAAGAATAAACACACCCAACACCAGTAGCATTCAGCTGCTGAGACAAAACTGCACCAGTTCTCATTTTACAGATCTCAGAGAATCATAAAGGTTGGAAAACACCTCCAAGATCATCGAGTCCAGCAGCACCATGGCCACTAAACCATGTCCCCAAGTGCCATGGCCACAGGCATGCAGATGTTCCAGGGCTGCCTGTTCCAGTGCCTGACCACTCTTGCAGGAAAACAATTTTTCCTAATATTCAACCTAAACATTTCCTGATGCAATCTGAGGCCATTTCATCTCACAGAATCACAGATTCACAGAATTAACCAGGTTGGAAAAGATGTCCGAGATCATTGAGTCCAACCTATCACATGTAGGAAATGCTACTTGGGAGAAGAGACTGATCCCACCTCACTCCAACCTCCTGTCAGGTAGCTGTAGAGAGCAATGAGGTCTCCCCTCAGTCTCCTCTTCTCCAGACTAACCAAGCCCAGCTCCCTCAGCAGGTCCTCATGAAACCTGTTTGCTTCCACCATGGAAGTGTGAAATGAAGATGATTTGGATCCAGACTGAGATGTAAATTGCAGCTGACTGCAGCTGAACAGTGAACTTGCTGATTAATTTGGCCTTGGGAATGGAACTCAGAATCTGGGATTTAAACACTGCTTGGGTAAAGTGGAGATTCAAGCTCCTTCCCTCTGGCTCCAGCCACTGGCTGCCCAAAGAGGAGACTTCACTACTCTACCTGATGGGGAATTGGGTACAGGAACTTAACACAGAAATCCAATAGGACTGACACAAGGCGCAAGCTGTTTGCTCTAGAAATGCAGCAGGGCTGAAGTCTATAAAATCATATACAGAGTGGTCAAAAGTACAGCCTCATCTTTACTGCTGTCAGGCTCCCACAGATCCTGATAGTTTTAGGACCTGCACCCTTACAAATCCACCCTCTCATGTCCAGCTCCTGCTCCACAGCCCAGCAGGCACAGGAACGACACTTATGGGCCATGCTGATGCTCACACCAAACCTTGCCCTTCAGTTAACCAACTCTTCAATGTCTGTGTGAAGAGTAAAATGGACTGATCACCTGATTTTAGCAACCATTACGTTTTCCATTTACAATCATCTACATTTTGGGTTGGATTCTTCCAAACCAATCCTTTTAAAAGACTTTTGTGTGTGTGTCTAGAACTCATCTTACATGGGGAAGAAACCTCAGGGTAGAAGAGTAATTTTAGGTAAAGAGGCTATCTCCTGAACATACAATCTGAAGGATGGTTTCATTTCAAGGATTTCTTATATACCAGAGCCAATTTTCTAAAGCTTCACTTTCTTTTTTTTTCCCCCCCCCTCCCTAAAGCTCACTTTCAGCAGCCTGAAGCAATCACACTTCTTACAGTAACCCTGAAAACAAGAGGAAAGTGAACACTGCCAGCGCTGGCAGATCACACACAGCAGGGATGAGACTGGCATCAGTCTTGGCTTTAATTTCTGTTACCTTAAAAATATGTGCTTTGAGGATGTGATGTCCCAGCTCAATGGTTTGCTGTCGATTTAGTTTTCCTTCTTGACGGGAAAACCAGAAGGCAAGCAGTGTGTGGCCACTCCTAAAATCAGAGGGAAGAGTTTGTTAGTATTTGCTTGTGTCAGCAACAAAGCAGTTTGTGCTCCTGCTACGCCTTCAGCCCCATCCACTTTGGGGGAGCAGAGCTGGAGCAATTCCCACCTGTAAACCACCAACTTAGCATTTCCTTTATCATTTGGCAACTGCTGAGAGCTCACAACCCCCTCAAGAGCTGGAGGACAGACAGCAACAATGAAGCAACGTACTGATGAGATGTAAATATGGACACACCACAGGTAGAAGGTCATGGAAGCTGAAGTGCTGCTTTCGAAGAGGAGAATTGCACTTTGAAAGGATGCCACCAATCCTGAAGCCATCAGAAATGACTTACTTGTAACAGTCACACTCTTAAAACCCCCCACCCTTTAAATAACAACCACATTTCTCCACCCTGGGACATGTCTTGCTGAGCGAGGCAACTCTGCTTCCATGTGCAGCTCCTCCTGAACACATTCTCCAGCTGTGCCACAAAAATACAGATCATAGAATCATGGAACTGCCTCAGCTGGAAAAGACCTTGATGATCCTCCAGCCCCTAACGCTGCCGAGGCTGATGCCAAACCATGGCCCTCAGCACCACATCTCCACATCTCTGAAACACCTCCACGGATGGGGATTCAAACAACTCCCTGGGGAACCTGTTCCATTCTTTTACAACGCCTTCAGTGAAGAAGTTTCTTCTAATGCCCAACCTAAACCTCCCCTGGTGCAACTTGAAGCCATTTTCTCTTGTCCTAGATGCTTCTAGGGATGACCTACCAGGTTAACAACCAAAACAAATTCAGTGAGCTACACACAGCTACATCAACTGTGGCTTTAAAAGGGCTTTTGAGGACAGGGAACATTATTAGCCCATTGCTGTTTGGTAGAACAGAAAAGGACTTTGTGTGGCCAGGCAGCAAGGGAAGATGACAAAGACAGAAGCTTCACAAGAGTGAGAATTTACAGCCCACCTCCAGCTGGGAGATGGATCAGCCCTTCTCAGAGTAAACTCAGGAGAGAAGTGAAAGGCTCACAATGCCACAGCCAGGTGTTTGGCAAGGTCTCTCCCAAGCCCTGCCAAGGAACCTCCTTTTGGAGCAACAATACAAGGATTCATTTGAGCAAAGCCTGGTGACACTCTGCCAGACCTTGTGGCACTGGTGAGATGTGGAGATTGTGCCTGCTGGAGGAGCAGGGCGGAAAACAAAAAGCCTCTTCCTTGCAAGGCAGGGCTTGAGGCCCAGGTCACAGCATCAGTAAGGCTGGAAAAGACCTCTAAGATCAAGTCCAATACCACTATGGCTACTAAACTATGTCCTGAAGTGCCTCATCCTCTTGTTTTCTGAATCCCTCCAGGGCTGGTGACTCCATCACCTTCCCTGGGCAGCCTGTTCCAGTGCCTGACCACTCCTGCAGGAAAGAATTTAAAAAAAAAAAAAAGTAATCTAAACCTTCCCTGGCACAACTTGAGGCCATTTCCTGTAGAATCATAAAGGCTGGGAGAGACATTTAAGATCATGAAGTCCAACTGTCAAGCCAACCCCACCATGCCTGCTAAACCATGTCTCTGGAGAAGTTATAAGGGCTGGAAGAGACATTTAAGATCATGAAGTCCAACTGTCAACCCAACCCCACCATGCCTGCTAAACCATGTCTCTGGAGAAGTTATAAGGGCTGGAAGAGACATTTAAGATCATGAAGTCCAACTGTCAACCCAACCCCACCATGCCTGCTGAACCATGGCTCTGGAGATGTTGAAGAGCACCAGGTCCCATTCACATATCATAAGACAAACTCTTCCACTGCTGAGTCCTTCTGCTGTGCCTTTCTCCAAACTGCAGTTAGGTTTATAGCCAAACAACAAATTGTTGTCTGAAATGTTTTTACTGGCTGGTGGTGTCCTTCACACTTTGGGTGCCTGCAGCTGAAGAAGCCTTCTCTTTTGGCATGCTCTGCCTGCCACACTCCTCTCTCCACACCCTGGCCTGGCACGTGGCAAGGTGCTGGGATCCCTAAGCTCTGTGCTCCTCATCACTGGAGGAGGAGAAGCTCCTGCAGATGGTGACTCTGCCCATCAACACATAGCTTGGATACCTCATCTGAGTGCCTAAAATTAGGCAGAATGCCCTGTGCAGGGGGCAGTGCCACCCATTCCTGGGCATCTGTGCTGTGAGAATTCTCCATATAGCAGCAACAGAAGGGACAAAGTGCAAAAAAGCTGGGAAAACAGAAGGTCTTGGAAGTGGTTGTAGCACCTTCAGTTATCCACAGCTTGTTGTCTTGCCTTCCTTTTGGTCTTCCCCTCTTTGTTCTCCGTGTTTGGAGTGGGAGAAGAGTATCAAGCCACATCCTTTTAAAGGAGACAGACAAATTTTATTTGTTTACACTGCTGCACCTCCAGGAATGGCCATGGAAAGGAGAAATGGATTGGAAGGAACCAAGTGACTACAAAGCACACCTTGAGTGTCACACCAGGCACAGCTCGAGGCAACAGTTGATGAGGTTTTAACTGTCCCCAGGCAGCCAAGTAAAGGAAGAACCTCAGATCACACTGACACGCTCAGCACATCCCCAGTGTTGTGTTTGCTTAGGGTCTGGAGAAGGGCCAATGCATCTACCCCCCCTGTAAGCTTGGTGGTGCAGGTTCATCCTGAGCCACCACCTTACTTCTCTGCTGGGGACAGTCACCAGGCTGCTGATCATGAACCACAGCTTTCTGCCCCAGATCCAAGAGAGGCTGCACAAAGGGACCCCATGACCACCCCCTGACCTCTTGTTTTTCACATCACAGAAGGGGAACTACTCCCAGTTGTTTGCTTGGTGGTGGAAAGCTCTGTTTAAGAACCTTTGGGAAGGTAACTGATCCAAAACATGAACTGAAGATCCAGAAACTTCTGCTGTGCCCTGCAGCAAGAGGTGAGGTGCAGCTCCTGACTGCCACATCAGCCTGGGTTCCACACTTGACTCCCAGATTGCTCTCAGCCGTGGCTGATGAGAGGTTGACCTGCACTAGCTCCTTGCATGGCTTTGGCTGTCATGAATGAAGCATGCTCAGGGTGGTCAGGGTACAACAAAGGGCTGTGATGATGGTTAGGGAACTGGAACATCTCTCTTACAAGAAAGGCTGAGGGACTTGGGGGAGCAAAGGGGCAGAATCCCCTCCCTTGCCCTGGTGGCCACAGACCAGCACATGGTTGAGCTCACACTGCCAGCTCATGTTGAGCTTTTAATCAGCCCAGACCCCCAGGTCCTTTTCCTCAGGGCTGCTCTCAGCCATTCCCCACCCAGCCTGGAGTTGTGCTTGGGACTGTGCCCACCCAGGTGCAGGACCTTACACTTGGCCTTGTTGAACATCATCCATCCTGTGCAAGCTGCTCCAGGTGACCCTGCTGTGGCAGGGAGTGGGCCTGGATGACCTCCAGAGCTCCCTTCCAAGCCCTGTGATTCTATGAACCCTTTGAGCATACCCATGAGCCACACATTACCTCTGTGACATTTCCCAGCCCCTGGCTTTGGGCTTGTTGATAAATCTTTGCAGTCCCTGCTTCTGTCACTGCTAATTTCATGCTAACCCAGCAGCCTCCATCAGCTTTTCTGCCTTTTTTTTGTTCCCCCCCCCGCCCCGTTACATATTACTTTTTAAGACCCAGCAGAGGATGGCAGTAATGATTTTTACATCAAGGAGCTCAGCGAAATGATTTGCTTTGAGTTTCGCCACCGCAGAGTTTATCATCAGAGATTTTTCTATTTTTAAAGGTTAAGATTTCTTCCCTCTGAAAAATTAATAGGAGGGCTCAGCTCCGGCTGCCTCCTGCGCTCGCTGCCTGCCCAGGTCAGCTCCACATCAGCCAGGGACTGCCTGCAAGGATGTGCATGGACAAGTATACAGAAAGAGATAGCAAGAGTGTGGCCAGCAGGTCAAGAGAGGTGCTCCTCTCCCTCTACTCTGCCCTAGCAAGGACATCCGCTGTACTGGGTCCAGTGCTGCAGAGACAGAGAACTGCTGGAGAAGGTGCAACAGAGGTGTGCTGCTTTGAGGCTAACTGGAGTATGTGAATGAGAAAAATTAGATGCTAGGCTGTGAAAAGAAAACAAGGGTGATGCCCACTTCACTCATTGGTTTACTGAGATGTACAAAAGCAAGGACACCAACGTAGATAAGAGAGTTGGTTACTCTCTGTCTGTGGAGTCTGAGCTCTCTCTCCCTAGCTTCTAGCTGGACCTGTGTAACCCAACTAAGCAATTCTGCTTCTAGCCCCCCTTGCTGATCTCTCTGATTTACCTTGCAAATAAGGTAGATTCTGGGATCAGATTGGAGGTGTCTGAGGCCAGGCTGGCAGAGGCTGTGGGCAGCCTGCTCTAGGGTAGGGCATGGCATGGCAGGGGGGTTGGAACTGGCTGATCCTTGTGGTCCCTTCCAACCCTGACTGATTCTATGATTCTATGACTGGATGATCCCCAGAGATCCCTTCCAATCCCTGCTTTTCTATGTGACATATCTTCATCCTTTTAAGCCTCAGCAGGCAAAGTAAAAGAGATTGAAAAAGCTGCAAAACGACTCCAGTGTCAGGGCACTACACGATTGGAGTAAAAGACAGGCAATAAAAAAAAAAATCAGTGAGAATCAGTCCCATTTACTTCTGTACCTACTGAGGTTCAAATTCCCTGATTTACACCCACAACTCCCTTCTTCCAGCTAATCCCATGAAACCATTCCAAAATCCAGAGATCTGACACTGTGCCCAGTGACTCTGCTCTTCCAAGAGCTGTGTTCATGTTTTATGCAGCTCTGCAGAGTGTGATTTCGTAACTCCAGTGCAGAGCCTCCTCTCTGCTCTGCCAGAGCCTGGAGCCTCCTTTGCTTCCAGCAGGATGTCTGTCCAGCCTGAAGAGGGGTCGAGCTCAGCTCAGCCAGCTCCTCTTGAAGGATCACTTAATCACCCGAATGGATTTATTGATTTTTGTAACATGTTTTTTCCCCTCTCTGATGTTCTAATTGCAAATTAAACTTGGAAGGAATTAACATTAGACAAGAAGACTCAAACAAAACAGGGAAGCCTCTTAATCAGGCAATATTCTTTCCTTCAGAGCTAAAAACTGGTTTAATTTGCTGAGCTAACTGGGACAGCCAAGTTCAAAGCCAAGAAAAAAAAAAAAAATCTTTCCATCTCTTGGGTCAGGTCTTGTTGCAGCCAGACAAGCTGTGGAGTAGCTGATCGAAACCAATCCTCCCCAGTAGAAGTAACTGAGGACACCACAGTGATGTGCTACCAACTCCAGCTGCTTCAGCAAGCTGCAGGCACACCTCCTGATGAGCAGGACAAGAAACCTCTGCCAGCATGGGTCCTGCTTGCTTTCTTCACCCAACAGCTGTCTTCTTTGCACCGCCCCACTCATGCCATAACCACGACTGCTCACTGCACAGAGCAGCATCCAATGGCTTCGACCACGAAAGAGAAACAGGAAGCTCCAAACCCCTCTGATGTGGTACTGGCAGCACCCACAGCCATCTCCTTCAGGGAAAAGGTTGAGTCAAGTGACCTTTAGAGATCTCACTGTCATTACAAGGGCCTGTAGTGATAGGATGAGGGGCAGTGATTTTTAATTAGAGTAGAATTACGTTGGACGCCAGCAGGAAGTTCTTTACCACAAGACTTCAGGGAGACCTTATGGCAGCCTTCCACTATCTGAAGGGGGCTACAGGAGAGCCAGAAGGGATTTTTTACAAGGGCATGCAGTGACAGGACAAGGGGCAATGGTTTGAAACTAGCAGAGAGGAGATTTAGAATGGAAATCAGTAAGAAATTCTACCCATTCAGGATGGGGAGACACTGGAACAGGTTGCTCAGGGAGGCTGTGGATGCCCTCTGCCTGGAGAGGTCCAAGGCCAGGCTGAATGAGACCCTGAGTAACCTGGGCTAGCAGGATGTGTCCCTGCCCATGGCCAGGGGGTTGGAACTCAATGATCTTTGTGGTCCCCTCCAACCCAGCCCACTCTATGAATCTCAGAAGGCCAATGGTGACAGACCTCCTGTTCTGATTCCACTTCACATAGTCTTGAATGTTCAGGGTCACAGAAAAATGATGAATGTGATTTGCAAGTGCTCTGCTGCCTCTTTCTCCAGGAGTAAATGCCAAGGTGAGAAGCAAGATGGAACAAAATCAGAGTTAGTCTGCAAGAAGAGCTGCTGGAAGGTGGCTTTGCTCCACAAAGAGGTCTTCAGATTTGAGGAATGAAGTAAGAAGAAGAAATTCAGCAGCGTTTCTTTCTTCAGCCACCACTGATGGTGCTGCTGATTAATTTAGTTCCTCTCTTCTCAGTGGCTCAGTGCCACAGAATGGATTATTCCATAAATATCTTTTTATTTTTCCATTTAGAGGTGAAAATGGGACAGGCTACACGAGTTTACAGTCCAGAAGAAGGAAAGATTTTATGAGGACAGCAACTCAAGGCACTAAATATATTCAGAAGCCCTTCTGCATCTGACCACTTAAGCTGCATGTCTAATGAGCCAGCTGAAACAGGCTGCTCCTCTGATGTCCTTTCTGGTGGCAGTGATCACATCTGCTCTCCATCTCATCCTTCATCATTTATCATCTGTCTCCCAGTTCTCCTCTTCCAACTGACGCTGCAGCTGCAGCCCTGCCCAAATTTCAGAGGAAAAACCTGCAGCTAAGTCACTTCACTGCTTCACTAGACACAGAACCACCGTGTGAAGGGCTTCCAGCTTCCTTCTCTGTGTGCACCCTGCTCTGATCCTCATCTTAACACAACCTCTGGCTTCTAAGGCTCAGAGAAGTCCCTGTTACGGGTGCCCAGCTTGCACATACTTAATTTGGCTCTGCATGAGAGTAGAGCCAACATCTAGAGATGATGGCAGGGTAGATACTTGGGATGAAATGAGCTTCCTCCATTTCTTTTGTTGAGCTGCTGCCCATTCTTTTCACATTTCAAAGTGAACTTGGTTGCAAGTCATAGAATCAGAGGAGTTTATTCTGGAAGTCATCTGGGAAGTGCTATTCACAGAGTCAGCACTCCAGCAGGCCTCTGCTGCTTGGTGAACAGATTGTGTTTGCCCCTCCAGTTAAGTGGAGGACATGATGATGGATTCATCTTGGTGACTCAGAAATATGGCACTCACTACAGGCTGCTTGAGAAGAAAATGAGAAAAGCAAGAAGCATTGTGCTGTGCTTGCCTTGGCTAGAAACGAAACCTTGCCCTAGATCAGGGGTCAGCCACTTGCTGATACCATGCTCCACACCCCTGGTGGTGCAGATGAAGCAATCCCCCAAAACGAAGAAGAAAACAACAACAACATCAACCCACTCACTCTTAGTTTTCTCCAGTGCCCAGACTCCATTGTTTTGCTGGGCAAGATATAAAATCAGAGATTTTATGTAGGAAACATCTCCCCTTGCAGCCTCCCAAGAGAAAAAGGAAAATGCACACCACCTAGAGCATGCTGTGCTGGAGAGAGCTCTGCTAGAAACCATGGCAACTCCACGTGTTGGACAGGAGCTGTATGCTGCTGTCTGCATCACTGCTGCATGCTGAGCCACACAGCCTGCCCCACACTCACAGAAGTCTTCTGCTTGGATGAGACCTTTCAGCTCATTGAGTCCAGCTGTTAACCCAGCACTGCCAGGTCACCACTCACCAAGTCCCTCAGAAACACATCTACACGTTCTTTGATCACCTCCAGGGATGGGAAATCTGCTACCTCCCTGGGCAGCCTGTTCCAATCCCTGACCATTTTCCCTATAACCAACCTAACCTTCTCATGGTACAACTTGAGGCTGTTTCCTCTTGTCTTGTCTTGTTTCTTAGGACAAAAGACTTATCCCTACCTCACTCCAACCTCCTTCCAGGCAGTTGCACAGAGCAAGAAAGTCTCCTCTGAAGTTCCTTTTCTCCAGGCTAAATACCCCCAGTTCCCTCACCTGCTTCTCACAGGACTTGTGCCTTAGACCTTGCACCAGCTGCACTGTCTTGCTCTGGACATACTCCAGCACCTCAATGTCCTTCTTGTAGTGAAGGGCTCTTATCTGGGATTTCAGGGACAGATTTGTTTTGTGGATGTAGAAGAGGAAGGAAGAGGAAATGTCCTTGACCTCAGCGATGGAGCCTCCAGTGCCTCTCCTTGATTCTTTTTTTTTTTTTTGTGTGTGGTTTAGACTGGATCTTAGGAAGAAGTTCTTCAGAATGAGCATGGTGAGACTCTGGAATAGGCTGCCCAGGGAGGTTGTGGATGTTTCCTCCCTGGCGGTTCAATGCCAGGTCGGATGAGACCCTGAGCAACTGAGTGTAGCTGAGAGGTGACCCTGCCCTTGGTGTGGAGGTTGAAGTAGATGATCTCTGAGGTCCATTCCAAACTAAGCCATTCTGTGACACTATGAGAATTAGGTATCTTCTAATAGTCAGCAAGCAGGGGCTGCATGATAAGGCCTCATGTACTGAAGAGAACATCTGCTGCATCATGCAGTTATTTCTGAGCTTGGGCTTCCAAGCCATAGCAGCCCAGCAGTGCCAGGGCTGAACAAGGCATTGACACCCTGCTGTTGAGAGCTGTTTTTGAGGCAGGAGCACAGCGAGCATCTTCTCTTCCCTTAGCTTTCCTGTCCCAGAGAAGAAAACTTCTGAAGCTACCTCAAAGCCCTGGATGCTGGTTAGGAGAACAGCCTGGACAGATGCACCTCCTCCTGTTTTCTTTGTCAATCCTGAAGACACCTCCTGGTGAGCACATCTCCCTGAGCTCCCCTCATAAATCAACAGGAGAAGGCTCTTCCCAGGCACTCTTCAGCTGACCTGTTTTAGCCTTTTAGCTGCTGCTGAAATGAATCATTCTTGTTTCTCCCCTCTGACTATAAAGCAAGTCTAGACGAGTAACTCAGCTGGCAGTACTTAAATCTGGGTAGAATAATTTCACTTTTGGGGTTTATATCTGCCTGCAGCTCTCTGCCTGCTTTTGCCAGGGCAAATCACTTGACTGCTGCCTCTCTCACAGTCTCTTCACCAGCAGCACAGGGAGAAAACATTTAATCAGTGAAAAATAATTGCGTGGAAGCTTCTGATTAAGCCTAGGCAGAGAGCAGCCCAGCGCTGGAGCGGAATTCAGGTTAAGAAACACAAGTGTGAGAGGGGATGCACAATAATGACCATTTTCTCCGAGCCCCAGTCACAAAGGATTGGCTCTTTCCCTAAACTGGTTGATGCCATTTGTCACCTAAGAGCCTTGGTTAATGGTGTCAGGCTGGCAGGCTGGGGAGGTCGTTACCGCGATGCGGGTTAAACACTCTGACAAATACTTCCTGGGAGCCCAGTTAATGACCAGTGGTGGGTGCTGGGGGGATGCACCCAGGGAGAGCTGGCAGTGAGAGTGTTCTTTCTGATGCCTGTTACACAGAACAATGGGGGTTGGAAGGGACCTCTGGAGATCATCTAGTCCAACCCCCTCTGTTAACACAAAGCCCTTGCTTTGGGCAGCAAGCGCATGGTGAGCGTTCAGGGGAGGGTTAGCACCTCAAGAGGCTACCACAAACCCCTCGAGGATGGAGATTTGCTGTTTTATCTTCAAAGCAGAGAAAAACGTGCTAATTTCTGGACATTGTGTTCTTCCTCTCCTCTCTTATTCTGCACTTCCAAACCATGGAACTTGCTCATTAACGAGACATGGAAGATTAGCCCAGCTGCAGTGACGCAGACCCGAGCCCCATTATCCCAATTTCCTTCGTAACGTCCTCACACCTGGACACTCTGTCAGGGTAAGTCAATTAAGAGTGGCTTCACAAAACCACATTTCACTTCAAAGCTCTTCTCCTGGAGGGGAAAAAAAAAACAATCAGCTTCAGCAACTGGACTCTGGGCATCGAGCTGGCAAGGGCAAATTAACGGCGCGTTTCTGCAGCGCCGGACGATGAACTGGAGGAGTTGTCCATACAGCTGCCACGTCCCCTCAAATTCCCCAGAGAGAAATCAAACTGGCTGTGAACAAACCAGGCACAGGGAAAAATTTTCACAGGCTGCTGCCACGAGCTCTGTCAGTGGCGAGCTCTGCTTCTTTTAGCAGAAGTAAAATGAAAAATCATTACTTATCTTAATTGCCGCTAAGGGTTTGCCACGCTCCGAGCTCGACAGCTCAATATTAGCTCTTCCCCAAGAGCTGGACAGGAGGATTTTTGAGGAGCACGAGAGCGAAATCTCAGGAGGTTCTCTCTATTAATCACTGAAATGTTTCCTGTTTCATTAACTACCATCAGAGTATAATGCAATTAGTGAGCATTTTGCAGCAGAGATATTTATTAGTCCTGCAGTACATATGGACCCACGCTCCAGGCAGTGTGAGCCCCTTCTGTGCACTGCGACTTCTTTTCATCAGTGGCGAGGAGCTGAGTTGGGTCAGCTCTGCTTGGAAAGGGCAGGAGCATTCCCTGTACACCTTAAATCACCATTAATGGCGTGAAACAGCACATATGGGATGAAAAGTGAAGCTGAAAGTCTCCTGAACAGAAGTGGGGACAGCGCAATGTGTTTGCCATGTCCGTGAAAGGCAGCGCTAAACCCAAAGTCAAAGCCTGAGCAGAGATCTAGCAGAGATTTGTGACTTGTTGAGAGGGTTTGCGCTAATCTGTGTCTTTGTGCTAAAATCACAGAGACCCACAGAAGAGAATCATTGAATTGTTTTGGTTGGAAAAGACCTTTCAGATCAGCCAGTTCAACCATTCCCTACCTTTACCCAAGTCTGGTGCCAAACCATGTCTCTCAGCACCACATCTCTGTGCCTTTTCAACACCTCTAAGGATGGAGATTCAACCACCTCCCTGAGCAGTGTTTGAGAACTCTTTCAGCCAAGCAGTTTCTTCTAATGTCCAACCTAAAACTCCCCTGGTACAACTTGAAGCTGTTTCTTCTCATCCTGTCCCTTGCTGCTAGGCAGAAGAGACCAACCCCCACCTGGCTCCAACCTCCTGTCACATATTGTTGTGCCTGCACACCTGGTTTATTCTGAAACCACCCAAAACGCAGCACAGTTGAGTTTCAGCCTGGGTTTGACATTCTGAGAACACCACTACCCACTGCAATGAGAGCAAGGATGAGTAGTTCTGGCCCCAGAGATCCAAAGCCCCCCACATTACCCAGCTGTAACCACTGCCATCCCACACAGCACTCAACACTCACGAGTGGCCTACCCACCACGTACCCATAGAGCACCTGAGTTTCATCTTTGTGGTGGTGAAAGGAAGCTTGCAAGCTGCTCTTGCTGTGGTTTGTCACAGCTGAGTGCTGTGTGATGAGTGAGCACTGCCCTGCACGCTGCCTGCTGGCCCATGCCCAGCTGGCAACAAGCTCCCTTGCTAGCCAAAACCAGTACCACTGGGTGGGAGCAACTGGGAGGCAGAGAGCTCTCAGCTCCATGGGTGTAAGCATCACCAGCAGGGTGGAAAAAGCATTACTCAGTGACAAGCACTTAATGACTCCAAGAAAGGGCATTAAATAACTTATGGAGATGGCTATAAAGACAACCTGCAGCTGAGAGATGCTTCACAAAGGGTTTGCTCCACTGGGCTGTTGTGCAGAACCTGCTCACACAGAGATGATGCCCATGGGGAGGAGCTGTGTAGTATTTTTCTGCTGCAGCCTGTTTGCCACAAAATTGGAAGTGGTAAATTACTCTGACACCACTAACAGTGAGAACTGCTTCTGCCAGCCAGGTGGATACTCAGTGCCAGGAAACACCCTCATCAGACTGACCACTGGGGCTGGGCAATGCATGGGCACAGCCTTGGAGCCCAGTGTTGCCCTGATGTTTATGATCTTATTTTAAGAACTGAGCAGGCCCAATGGAGCAGAGCCTATGAGATAAACGGCCAGAATTACAGCCAAGAGTGTCTGTTTCCACTCTTGAGTAGAAACAAAGATAAGGTTGACAGTGATCATCGGGTTCAGGGCATATAAATCTAACCATGATTAAATTCCCTTCCCTGTGAGCTAAGCCAGGAACTCAGCTGCTATCGGGATGGAGATAATGGATGCATTTACAGTCCAAAATTGCCACAGCCTGATTCTCTTCCTTATTCTGCTTTAAAGAACACATTTAGTAGGACTGCAATGAACACAATTTCAAGAAGAAGCCAACTGCAAAAGAGATACCCACACTCTTCATCCTTCATCTCCTTATCCTCCCCTTCACATGATTTTGGTACCTCTGGAGAGAGGGAGGATGACTCCCCTGCTCCAGACAGCAAGCAGGAGCAGCCTGCTGAAATAAAGAAACCCCTGGTGGTACCTGTACAGGAGCTAGGCAACTCAGGGCCTTCTGAGGAACAGCTCAGCTCCTTCTGATGAGGATTATCATGTTTGCCAGGTCAGCTGTGCGCACAGGGGGGGTGCTTATTTCTTCCCACGAACAACACAAAGATCTAAGGTGACCAAAGTCAACCAACCACATCCACGTGCAACCTCAGAACGTGAAATGGTGCAGGTGACATCACGGGACGAGCAGATGCTGTAAGCTCTGCTTTCTCAGAGTGTTTGCTTACCTAGGATCACAGAGAAACTTGGTCTTTTCCCCTTCTTCTCTCCAAATGAGCCATTCTCGGAAAGAGGGATGAACAAACATTCGCGTCATGTCTCTACGTTTGATAAGAAACATAGAAAGGTTCTCCATCCTCTGCTGAAAGTCATCCCACTCCAAAGTGCCCTCAATGTTACCTGCGTTGATGGCCTGAAAAATATGTTCGTCTGTTAAGGGGTGCAGAGATGCCACTGCCACATTCAAGAGGGGCATGACCCGATCAAAGGAAGACTGCGTTGGGAACTTCATATTGCACTGCAACAGGTAAACTTCTGACAGAGACACTGGGACTACTTTGTAGCTGGAGCTTTTTAGTACCAGGTATCCTTTCTCTATGAGATCGAAAGTGAGTTTTAGGTACAGGTAGGAGCCTTGGCTCAAGGTCTTGAGGTGAGAACTGAGTTTGCCAAAGGTAGTGTTGTCCATTTTGCCGTTAAGGGAGATGTTGTTCTGGATCTCCGAGCTGCTGTGGATCCGGTGAAGGATATATGCCTGCAGGTCCTGGTCTATGGCTTCATTCTCTTCCAGTCTATCCAAAAATATTCTGTGGAAGGGCAACAGCTTAATTATTTCCTACAAAGAAAGGAAAAAAAAAAAAAAAAAGGATACTTATGCTGGCAGTGTTTATTATTCATTAAGTAAATGCAATTCACATTACAATAGCACCTCTGAGACTCCTTTAAGACCTCTTCAATCAGGGCAAGCACACAAGATGGCAGTTTGTGCCCTCAGGACCTCACCATCTCATCTATAATCAAATAGGTTGTGTGGTGAAACATGACTGAAATAAAAATGAAGGACACTGATCCTAATAGAGCATCCATGGAAAGGGCTGGAAAATTCACAGAGCCGTTGGTGTTCCTACCCCATCCTAACCACGGGTGGACAGGCCACCTTTTCTGCTGTCACATCAGAGGGAAGGGACAACCAAAGGACAAGTGTGAGGCCAGGAGAAATTCTGCTGAAGCTGGCAACACCAGGAGGATAACAGCAAGTATCTTGCAGTGCACAGTCAGTAGGTCTGTCTGCTGTGGGATGCTGTGGCCAGGGACTCGCTCATCTGCTGAACTCCCCGACGATGCTTAAGCAACATAAACCAAAGATCACCAAAGGCCTTTCCAAAGGAACTTTTGTGTCATGGCCTCTCAGACACCGTGAAGAGAGGAGCAATGGTGCTGGATTAGGGGGATTCAGGAGATGCCATCAAATCTCCCATGAAATAAAGAGGGTGAGCAGAGTGCAAAGCTAAAGCTTGAAGTGCTGACCGCAAGGGCTGCGAGAGCCCTCATTAGCTGAGGAATTCAAGTCATAAGGATGCAATTCACCTACAATTGCAAAAAGATTCCTTGCAAATGATATTTAATCTACTCTGTTACTGAGAGGGGAAAAAAACGCCAAAACCCAGAAACACTGCAGCACAAATCCACAGCCAGCCTGCGCTTTCCTGGTGTCTCAGGGAGCAGCTGCTGTTAGCAGCATCTGGCTGCCTTGATGGAGCTGGAACTGGCACTCAGCTCCCTGCCAGGAGGAGCACAGTCAATCAACCTGTGGATCTCAGTAAATACCAGCAAATCTCAGTGAAATTGCTTCATGGAGCTTGGTAAAAATGAACTCCTCAGCTCTGGGCTAGTGAAAAAGTAGCCCAGGTTGTCCATCCTTGGGTCCATTTCAGGTCAGGTTGTTTGGGGCTCTGAGCAACCTGTTCTAGTTGCAGATGTCCCTCCCTGCACACTGCAGGGGAGTTGGACTAGATGGCCTTTAAAGGCCCCTTCCAAACCAACCAGTTTGTGATTCTGTGATTCCAGTAATGAAAAAAATGAGAAGCCCAAAGCTGCAGATGTCTTTCTATCCAGAGCCAGCTAAAAGTATCTCTGAGCTGGCTCCCAGGCACATGTCCCATCCCTCTGATGCCTGTCTCCTCTGGGCTCCAGGTTCTGACACTGAGTGTGAATGTTCCCAACAAGTGGTGCTGCAATCAGCCAGCTCTGCTGTGAAAGAGTTGACAGAGCAGATCTGCCCTAACTGGGTCACTGTGTTTGCTTCCCAGCCTGCTCCACTCAGACATGACTTCAGCCAACAAACTAAGGTCAGCTTAGTCCTTATGCCAAGAAGAGTGACGATGGACAGGCTAAGGAAAGCCTGAAGGAATTAATCCATCCAGCTGTAAGCTAATATAAAAACACTTAAGAGCAACCCAAACAAAATTCAGGTTGAGAGCTTCAGCACCTGCTCAAGGTGGTTGTCTTTGAGCTGAACAATGTCTTGGCCTGACACTGGCTCCTCCAGACTGAAACAATCACATCCTCATGCTTTGGGTCCCACAGAAGTGGTACAAAGATACAAATTTCATTACTCTTCCACATGGAGGAAGCACAACAAGGAGGAGAGGAAGTTCTTGAGTAACACAAGCTGATATCAGGCCTTCCCCTCCTAGTATGTTTGAGCAGCCTGTTGGCATGTGAGCTGTCTCATTCACCTAAACCATTTGTTGATGAACACTGGCTGACATGAATAAATGATGCTGCATGAGATCCACTCCAGGCTCTAGAGTGAGTTTAGGGATATGGATGTAAATCCAAGCAGAAAAAAAGCCCAAAGGATATCCTGAAATAAAGGGTCTTAAGCAAATCCAGATCTCCACTAAGATCTTCTGTATCACAGCTTGATAATGACACAGTTTATCACAGCTCTTGGTGTCCACATACCTGTAGGCTTGTCCTGACTGTCACTACCAGCTTCAGCCAGGAAGGGAATTTCCCAATCATCTTGCTCAGGAATGATACTATGGTGTCTCCATAATCCGGCTTGTGAAATTCGGCCTCGTTTAAACCATCAATTAATATAATGAAATCTTCATCAGGAATCTTCCTCTCTGAGAAAAAGAGGGGGGGGAAAAAAGCATTTATTTCAGAGGCAGGAGACAGGATTATCATGTGCTGCAAAGTCACTTCAGTGTTTTAAAGCACCATAAGCTGCTGCTAGGGAAGGAGGAGGCAGCAGAGGCACTTTCTTACGATACATTAATTGCTCATGGGGTAGGCTCACACATAAACTGTTTCATTTCTGATAGGTATTTTAGTTACAGCATCATAGAATGGCCTAAGTTGGAAAGGACCTCAAAGATCATCTACTCCAACCTTTCAACTTGACTCAGCTGTTCCATGGCTCATCCAACCTGGCCTTGAACATTCCCAGGGAGAAGGCATCCACAACCTCTCTGGGCAGCCTGTTCCAGAGTCTCACCACCCTTGTACTGAACAATTTCTTCCTAAGCTCCAGTCTAACCCTGCTCTCCATCAGCTCCAAACCATTCCCACTTGTCCTGCTGCTAGTAGGACTGAAAAGTCCCTCTCCAGCCTTCCTGTAAAGGAGTTTGATCACAAGTCTCTAGCCAAAGCCTCCTTTTAAAGTGAGTCAGTGGAAATACAAAAGATCCTACAAAAAGCAAATCACAGATGTTTTAAACAGGATTTTTTTGCTGCTGGTGAACACAATAACCAAACTGATCCCTGGAGACATTCAAGTTCAATCTTGATGGGGTCCCAAGCAGCTTATTGGAGATGCTCCTGCTGGCTGCAGGGGGATTAGACAAGATCACCTTTGTTAGGGTCCCTTCCAATCCGATTCTCTCTGTGAACCTGTGATTCTGTGATGCAGATGATGAAGTCAGAGTCTCTACATCAGACACCAAGGCTTGAGGCCATCTCTGTAACTGATGCTACAGATGCTTCTGGACTCACATCTCAAAGGTCTCTTCCAACTTCAACAGTTGTGATTCAACTGATTCTACGATTTAAGCTCAAGTGGTATCTTCTCACAGGTAATCTTGCCTAATCAATTCAGAAGCAGGTGGGACACAGGACTTCTGAGTCTCCAGTTGATGCCATCACCACGCCATTAGCATGTACCGCCGGCGCCGAGCTGCAGAAACTTTGCCTTCCCTTGTGAAGCACTACAGACAAACCCTGCTGTGAGAAAGCTTGAGTATTCCCAGCAGCAGGTGAGCTTTTTCTCTTTGACTTTCAATTGCAGCAGCAGGTTTCCCACAAGGAACCAGCACAGGATGTTCATCAATGGCTGGAGCCACCTCAGTAGTGTTCCAGGGAGCACAGAAATGCATAAACACCTCGCGTCGGTCCTGCCAAGCATCGAAGCCCCAGCTTGTCCTTGCCCACGTCACCAGGCTGCATTTATTTCCTAGCATAGTGTTAGAATCCATATGAAAAAAACCCCCAAACATCTCTTTTGCACTAAAGCTGCCAGAGAACCTTTGTTCAGTTGACTTCTCAGCACGACTATTGGAAACCACACTTTATGCCTCCCTGAAACCCCGGAGTGAACACAGCGCCTGGGTTTTATACCCCCATCTCATGTTTCTCATAAAGCCTGAGGGAGAGAGGAGAAGGCAGGGAGAAGGGAAAGAAGCAGAACTTTGTTCTGCTGTGAATTATTTAGATTCCTCGAGATTAAAAAATACATAAATTTGAGCAACACAAATCTAACTTTCTCAGCCACGGTTGCTGTTAATGGCAGAGCAATGATTCTGCCCCAGTAGCATTAAAGCCTCAGCAGCACCTTGTAAAAGGCCTGCTGATGTATTTACAGAGTTTTTAATGTTGTATGTTTTAAAACCAATTTCCAGACACTGTTCCTTTTGCTACAAATCATTTGGTGCAAATTCAATCTCGCCGTAAGCGAGGTGGAAAGAAGAAGGTCCTGAGCGCTGGCTCCAACGGAGCTGTGTTGAGTGCAGGAGACCTAAAGGGTAAAAAAGACCTCAAGCTTTCATCTAGAGTTTTTCCACCTCCCAGAATTGAGGACCAGATGGGGGTCGACCTGCTTGGCAAGGAAAATAAACATCCTCTGAACTGCTCTGAAGGCAGGAGCTGGAACACCTCCCAAGGAGTTACAGTAACAAGCACAAATTATTTTGCTTTAGAGCAGCGGTTCCCAAATGTGTCCTTTTGTTTGCCAGGAGTGTTGGGAGGAAGAGCAGCCACGCTCCTCCCACACTGACATTTCTCCATGCCAAGAAAACCAACTGCTGCTGAGCTGGGCTGGCTCTACCTCTGCCTTGTGCCTGGTGGCACCACGCGTGCTGGATGCAGATGCTACTGCTCGGAGCCTGGACACTGTGTTTTGAAGAGCTGATCTGAACAGCAGGGCCTTGGAGCTGGTAGAAGCTGCATCTGCTTCATGTTGGCTCCTGTGTGGAGCCTTTTTAGCATACAGGGACAAACTTTTCAGCAGGGCTTGTTCTGCTAGGATGTTAGGGGTTGGAAAGGGTTTCCATAGACCATCGAGTCCAACCCCCCCTGCCAGAGCAGGATCATAAAATCTATCTCAGGTCACACAGGAACATGTCCAGACAGGTCTTGAAAGTCTCCACAACCTCTCTGGACAGCCTGCTCCAGTGCTCTGGAGTAAAGAAGTTCTTCCTCACCTTGAGGAATGATGGTTTTAAACTGATGAGGGAGATTCAGACTACGTATGAAGAAATTTTTTATGCTGAAGGAGGTGAGACCCTGGCCCACGTTACTCAGAGGGTTGGAGATGCTCCATCCCTGGCATCAGCCCAGGTCAGATTGTTTGGGGCTCTGAGCAACCTCCTCTAGTTGCAGATGTCCCTGCATGCTGCAGGGGGGTTGGACTAGGTGGCCTTTAAGGTACCTTCCAACCTAAACCCATTCTGTGATTCTATGATGTGTAGGGAGGTACCAGAAAATTAGCTGAACTATTTTTGCAGCCACTGTTTTAGTAAACAGTGGTTTGCAGGACAAGAGAGTCCTGAGCTCTACAATGCTCTGGTAGTTTTCATGGCAACGAGCAAAGATCTTAAATTTAGCAATCGTCACAAGGAATTAGCTTTGTCTAGCTGAGGAAAGAAAGAAATGGAGACAAAAAAAACAAGGCTGCATTAGAAAAAGTCAAGGAACCTGTAAGTAGAAGATTTGTTACTCGTTCCCCTAGATACTGCCCTGGTGAGACCCCATCTTGAATATTGCCTTCAGTTTTGGGCTCCTCAGTTGAAGAGGACAGGGATCTGCTGGAGAGGGTCCAGTGGAGGGCTATGAGGATGCTGAGGGGTCTGGAGCACTGCCTGATGAGGAGAGGCTGAGGGACCTGGTGCTGTTTAATCTGGAGAAGCCTGAAAGGGGACTGAATCAATGTTTAGCAATATCTGAGGGCTGGGGGTCAGGATGGAGGGGACAGGCTCTGATCACTGCTCCCTGGGATAGGCCAAGGAGCAATGGATGGAAGCTGCAGCACAGGAGGTTGCAGCTCAACAAAAGAGGCAATTTCTTGACTGGAAGGGTCCCAGAGCACTGGCACAGGCTCCTTAGAGAGACTGTGGAGTCTCCTTCGCTGGAGCCTTTGCAGGCCTGTCTGGATGTGTTCCTGTGTGACCTGAAGCTAGATCGGATGGTCCTGCTCTGGCAGGAGGGTTGGACTGGATCATCTCTTTGGATCCCTTCCAACCCCTGCCATCCCATGATCCTGTACATGTTACCTACAGACTTTTTATGACATCAGCTCTTCTGGTCAAAGCTTCACACTCACAGAAGTCCACATCACCCTGCTTTAGCATGGGGGCTGGACAGGATGATCCCCAGAGGTCCCTTCCAACCCCTCACCCCGTTGGGATTCTGCGAACATCCCTGACGTGACTAAGCAGCAGTTGAAAACTAACAGTAAGAGAGGTGGGCAAGGAGCTGAGGGAGCACATAGGGAGCTTCGCCCCTTACCTTTGTGCAGGTTTTCCAAGGGCTCCAGGACTCCCCTGCGGAAGGAGGCCATGGGGTCCTGCACGCAGGAGCGCAGGCTGAGCATGCTCTGCAGGTGAGGCTCCCGCAGCAGCTGCTCCCGGTAGGCGACGAACTGCGGCGAGCGGCAGAGCAGGGCGGCCACGTTGTGCACGAACTCTGGCACCAGGCAGGTGTAGGCATTGTCAGCTTGGCAGTAGTGGTAGGCAACGACCTAGCAGAGAGAAAGGAGACCAAAAACACCACATCTTCATCAGACACGAGTCGGGCAAGTTGGTGAAAGCGGCGGTTCGGGTTGGGTGAGCTTGATGTGTTCTGGCAGGAGAAGTCTTTGGGAGTGCTGAGTGTTAACTACCTGTGACAAGGATCCAGACGAATCAGTTGGTAAAAACAGGCACTGATCCTGCAAAATGACTGGACCTGCCACTCGAGGAGTAAATGAAATTAAGCTGTAGCTGCACACAGGGATGGACAGTGACAGCAAGTGACACGTCTGAAGCGCTGCGCTGAGCAGGGAGCGATAGGATTGCACTCCCAGCTCTCTGCACGGACTCGGTGTCAGTAATAACTTGTGAGTGCTTCCTTCAGCTGAGGTTTTTATTTGCTGCTTTTTCCAACGTCAAGCTCTGTAGGAGCAGGCAGAGAGCACAGGCTGAGGACCTGACAGCGAGGCAGCATCTGGCAAAGATGGGTTCCTGAGAAAGGCTTGGGGAATGTTGGGCTGACTCTACATTAGTCACCCACTGGGATCTCAACCTTCATTCAGAAAATCAATTTAGATGAAAATAAAGTAACAGCAGAGATCCTCCTTCCCGTGGTCACCTGATTTTTCCCTAGCTCTTCAAAGTCTGCTAGAACCCACTAAACTCTGCCCACTTAAAAGAACAAGAAGAGAAGCGGTGAGATCTTCTCAGCCCGAGCTGCCAACTCCCATGTTTGCTTTTGTGGTGTCAACAAAGCCCCACAAAAGTCTCTCTCTGCTGGCAACCTTCTCAGCAGCTGCTCCAGCACCACTCCTGCACCCAACTCCTCCAACGCCCTGGCTGGCACCAGCCTGCTCCTGGCACTGCCTGGCCATTTGATGAGATCCTCTGCCAGGTCAGGGAGCTCTTCTCCAGCTCCCATTCACCAGGTTTTCTTTTCAAATGTCACTGACAGCATCCAAAAATATCCCAGCAAGGCAGCTGGGCTCAGTTTTGTACCACACCACTGTTGCCCTGCAGCGTTGCAGCACAGAACAACACAAACTTTGCAAAATTAAGCACATTTCTGGATCTGGGAAGGACAACAGAAGCGAGGCCACTGCACACAGGAGGTTGCTGTGGCATGTCTGGAGGCTCTGTGAGCTCAGGTGAAATGTGGCTTGTGTCTGTGGGATGTGATTAGATGTATTTAGTATTTTATTATAGTGGGCAGGGTAGGGAGGCTCTGTAGAGGGACCTGGCCAGGCTGGATCAGTGGGGCCAAGGTCAGTTGTTTGAGATTCAACAAGGCCAAGTGCTGTGTCCTACATTTGTGTCACAACAATCCCATGAAAACTCCAGGCTTGGGGAAGAGTGGCTAGAAACTGCCTGGGGGAAGAGGACTGAGGGTTCTGATCCACAATGGCTGTGCATGAGCCAGCAGTGTGCTCAGGTGGCCAAGGACAAGAGCATCCTGGCCTGGATCAGCAATGGTGTGGCCAGCAGGAGCAGGGAAGTGATTGTCCCCCTGTATTTGGCACTGGTGAGGCTGCACTTTGAATGTTGGGTTCCATTTTGGGACCTTCACTCCAAGAAGGACATTGAGAGGTTGGAGCAGGTCCATAGAAGGGCAACAAAACTGATGAAGAGTCTGGAGAACAGGGCTGGGGAGGAGCAGGTGAGGGAGCTGGGGGTGTTTAGTCTGGAGGAGGCTGAGGGGAGACCTCATTGCTCTCTACAACTCCTGGAAAGGAGGCTGGAACCAGATGGGTGTTGGTCTCTTCATCATAGTAGCTAAGTGATAAGACAAGAAATGGCCTCAAGTTGCACAAGGAGAGGTTTAGATTGGATATTAGAACCAATTTCTTTCTTGCAAGAGTGGTTAGGGATAGGCACAGGCTGCCCAGGGAGGTGCTGGAGTTCTCATCCTAGGAGGTGTTCAAGAAACCTGTGGCCAGGGCACTTGGGGACATGGTTTAGTGGGCATGGTGGTGTTCCATTGATGGTTGGGCTGGATGATCTCAGAGGTCTTTTCCAACTGAACCAATTCTCTGATCTATTTCCACCTGCAGCCCCCAGCCTACGGCAGGCTCCAAGGCAGAGTCAGTGCCGCACTGAGCTCTGCCACTGCCCAGGATGGTTGCAAGAAAGGAAAACACCAGGCTGTGGGGTCCTCACATTCTGCTGGCTCAGCACTGGCTTTTAACTTTAAACAGCAACAAATGCAATTACTAAAGGGCTACAAGGCAGCAGTTCCATGGCACAGCCAAAGCGAGGTGTGACCCACCCAGCGATGACAAAGCTCCGCTGTTGTTTCAAGCATCAAGCCCTAATCCCTGTGCTTAAGCTTTAATGGATACCTCCAAACTCCCAGCAGAATTTTTCCTACCAGCCAGTTACAATGGAATGTGTTCCCTTCGAGAACAGCACTGGGTAAGGCAGTAATAAAGGCAATGATTTCCTTTCAGCAATCCTATTTATTTAGGAATTAGAACTGGTGGATTCCGCAGTGTAAAGTTCCTCAGTGCCCGACCCTTGATATCAGGTTCCTGGTAACAGAAACCACACTGCTGTAGGCAGAGCTCTCATTTCCTCCACAATAGGTGTGGAGACACAAAATTTACAAAGTCTCCTTTTGACCAGAGGCCAATCAACCTTTTTTTTTTCCCAGGAATCTAAAAGTCCACAGCATGGAAAAGGGGACACAGCTGCCTGTGCCCACGGAAGGAATGGGCACTGCTGGTACAGGGACCTGCAGTCACAGCTCAATTAGAATCACAGATTCATAGAGTGGGTCAGGTGGGAAGGGACCACAAAGATCATCCAGTTCCTAGCCCCCTGCCATGGGCAGGGACACCTCCCACCAGCCCAGGTTGCTCAAGGCTTCATCCAACCTGACCTTGAACATCTCCAGGGAGGAGACATCCACAGCCTCCCTTGGCAACCTGTGCCAGTGTCTCACCACCCTCACTGGAAAGAATTTCTTCTTAATCTCTAGTCTAAAACTCCCCTCTTCCAGCTCAAAGCCATTCCCTCTCATCCTGTCGCTACATGTCCTTGTAAAAGCCTCTCCTCAGATTGTCTGTAGCCCCCTTCAGGCAGTGAAAGGCCACAAGAAGGTCTCCCAGAGCCTTCTCTTCTCCAGGGTGAACAGCCCCAATTCTCTCAAGCCTGTCATAGTGACAGCTCCATCCCACTGATCATCTTTGTGGGCTCCTCTGGACCATCCATGTCCATTCCTGATAGGATCACAGAATCATAGAATCAGTCAGGGTTGGAAGGGACCACAAAGAGCAGCCAGCCCCAACCCCCTGCCATGCCCACAGACACCCTACCCTAGATCAGGCTGCCCACAGCCTCTGCCAGCCTGGCTGCAAACACCTCCAGGGATGTGGCCCCAAACACCTCCCTGGGCAACCCATTCCAGGCTCTCACCACTCTCATGCTGAAGTCACTGCTGTAGAGACCAAGCCTTAAACAGGCACTAAGTGCAATGCTGCATAGGTGGGTCTGAAGCTAAACCAGGAGGCAACAAAGATTTTGGGTAGGCAACCAAAGGAAAGGCACTGCAACATTCTTAGAAATGCAACTGCATCCAATTTTCATTTTGATGTTATTTTTGTTCTCTATGACATTTTCTCGAGCTCCAAATCAAAGAGAGACTGCCAAAAGCCAGAGCTCCAAGCTGAATCTGGTGCTAAGAACTAGGCTCCTTGCTTACACAACCAGAGTTGGGTGGGAAACAAATTTTACCATCTTTTGAGGTTGTTTAGTCTGGAGAAGAGAAGTTTAAAAGACCTTCTGGCTCTCTACAACTACCTGAAAGGAGGCTGGAGTGAGGTGGAGGTTGGTCTCTTCCTAGTATGGAGTGATAGAATGAGAGGAAATGGCCTCAAGTTCTGCCAGGGGAGGTTTACACTGGATAGAAGGAAGAATTTATCCTGCTGCAAGAGAGGTCAGGGATTGGAGCAGGCTGCCCAGGGAGGTGGTGGAGTCACCATTGCTGGAGATGGCCAAACCACATGTGGCCATAGCACCTGGGGACACAGTTTAGTGGCCGTGGTGGTGTTACACTGATGGTTGGACTCTGATCTTTGCCAACCAAACCAATTCTATGATCCTAATGCAGGAGAAGTGGATCCCTATGAAGGATTGGGAAAGGTAACACCTAGATCAGGAGAAGTGTTCAGAATGTTTATGCCACTGTTGTAAAGGCTGAGAATCGACTGAGTGACTGCCTGATGAGAAACCAAGGCATGACCTTGTTTATATTAAACACCAAATGCCAGAAGTTACACAACTGCATCATTTCTTCTCTTGCCTGACAGGAGCTTCAAAATAATTCACACTTGCATGATGCCCAGTTTGTTTCCAACTATCACTTCCTCTGCTTAAATGATGTGGAGAGTCTAGCTGGCCACGCACCAATGAAGTCCCCTTATCATCAGCTTTATGGTAGCCAGCTTTTTTTTTTTTAGCATTAATTATGTGCTATGTGGCTTGAGAAACACCAGACACGGTGAAGGCAGAGCACTGCCTCTGGCAGGCCTCAGTTAATGTTCAGTAGGAGCTTGTTCTCTTCTGAAGTGGGGTCAAGAAGCACCAAACCTCTCAGTTACAAACCTCATCTTCTTAACTGATAAAGCAGAATTATGAAAGGCATTACTCATATTCTCTCTTAAGTCTCCAGGAGTCTCTTCTTCCAACCCTCCCTCTCTGCCACAACCACTTCCCATTTCTCCCTCCAGCCTCACATAACCATCACCTTCTCACTGCCCTTTCTGCTGTCCCTCTCTTCAGGTTGACTTCTTCACTCACCCCACTTCTGCACACAGAACTCAACACCAGTGTCCCAGCCTGCCATGGGGATGTTGCACATCTCTCCTGCAGCTCTCCTCCCCACACTAAAATACATTCCTAAATCATGGTTGTGCAAACTCTGCTCCAGATCTCCAAGCCCAAGATGCTGAATTCATCTGGCTTGGGCTCAGCTGAATAGATAGGGAAGAACTCCATGAAATAAAGAAAGAAAGAAAAAAAAAAAGAGGTGATATTTTCTCATCTAGACTCCATGAAATAAATAAATAAATGAGAAAAAAAAAAGGTGATGTTTTCTCATCTAGGTCAGGATTTAGGAGAAGAGCTGCTGGAAGGAAAAGGAAGACATGTGGTTGTTGTTAGAAGAAACAGCTACTCCAAGGCTAACAGAAAATGCCAGTGCAAGAGGAGAGGAAGAGCTGAGCAGGAGGGATTAGCTTAGAGAGGGCACTAAGAGTGGGAAAAATGAGGCACAAAAGAGATTGTCTATCAGCTATGAAGTACAGAGGGAGAGAAGAGATTGAGCTGCAAAGAGGGAAGAAGAGGAAGAAGGGGGAGAAAACGACATGTCAGGAGAGGCAGGAGGTGACAGTACTAAAAGAAAGGACACTGAACATCAAAGGAGAAAGAGAGGCTGCAGATGGCTCAAGGGAAATAAGTTATTTTTACTTAATAGGACAGGCCAATTTTAAGCAGTTCTCTGGCACTATTTGTGCAGAAGAACCTCCTCCATGAGAGAAGCTTTCCTTTGACATCACACCTCCGGAGTGATCTGTCTCTGTAAGCATGTCCTGCAAGGAGGCCACTCCACAAACTACCCTCACAGGACCAACCTCATAGACCCCTGAGCCCACACCTGCTTCCCAGTTAGCCCTTTCACTGCTCTTAAAGAGCTTCCACGTTGTACTTTAACCACATTTCTGCGCTAAGATTATCCTTTTCTGACCCTCTTATGAGTTCAGTGTAAAGCTTTCACCTGCCCAAATGCCCCTGAGCTGTAAAGATGTGACTGGAACCCAGGACCACTGTGTTGTAACCATTCAACATGACCTGGCATCCGTGGTGACCCAGTTTATGGGGAGTGTTCATCACTTCTACATAGCTGGGTATGCCAGTAAATGCCCTCTGAAACTCAGCAGTGCCACAGGGCATTGAGGCTCAGAAAGTAATGGATCCCTCCAGCCCTGTGGAAGGTAGGAGTACTCCTTTCCTTTCATCTGCCTGCAGCAATGGTAATGACACTTTGGCTTATGGCTTGGAGGATGGGGAGAAGAGGCTCTGAAGCCACCAGCCGTGCTCCACATCAGCTGAATGCACTAATGCAATGGACACACAGCTCCTCCACCAGCTGCTCTGCACAGGGTACAACCCATTAGCACAACAGAGCTGCCTTTCAGGTCCATTTGTTTAAGTGCTGCTCCCACAAGCAACCATAGAACATCCAGAAACCCAAAGACTGGAGCTGTTCAGTGCCTTGTTTAAAACAACGGAGCCAACCCATTAAAAATCCCCTGTGAATAAAGGATAAAACCTTCAGAGAAAATGGGAAAGGTGACCCTAACCAGAGGGGACATGGTTCAGGCTTATTTCTTTCAACTGAACTGATCTCACCTTGGGCTATGGTACCTCTGAAGAGTGCTACTGCCCCTTGCTGAAAGGCAGAGGTCATCTAGGACACGTACTTGTGGGTCAGTATTTTTCAGCAAGGGTAGGAGTGGGTGGAAAGCCTCTTGTTTCCCCTCACCAAGGTGAAGGACCACATCTGGACAAGCAAGGCTGAGTCACAAGCCCTGGAAGTATTGAAAAGACCTGTAAATGTGATGCTTTGTGACACAGTTCAGTGGTGGACTCAGCAGTGTCAGGTTTGTGGCTGGACTCAATGAGGTCTTTTCCAATCAAAGGGACTCTATGATTCTAAGGTCATGCTCCAGCTGAGTCCATAGAATGACAGAATCATTTTGGTTGGTAAAGGTCTTTAAGTCCATCAAATCCCACCATTATCTAACTCTATAATGCACCAGCCCAAGTTACACATGGGCCAGCATCATTCAGAGAAGAAAGGCAGCGCTGCCAGGCCAGCCAGGTGGATGGGTCAGCCTGCTGATGGGTCACTCACCTCCCTTGGCCAGAGGAAGCTGACAACCACCTTAATGGATCCATGATTAAGCAGCAAGAGGGCAGAGAGGCAAGGCTGTGGAGTGCTGCTTTTTAATGGCATTTTAGGTTAAAAAGCTCACTGCTCAAATTCACAACATTTTTTTTTTTCCCAGGTTCACGTCACAGTGGTTTCCTGATAGCAGAATGTGGCCACAAGCAGTGACTGGCAGCAGATGTCTTTGCTGTTGGACACAGCTATGTGTTCCACTCTGCCCTGCTGAGGCCCTACTGAATCCAGTACCGAGTTCCCCAGTCAAGAAGGGAAGGGTCTGACCTGCCCCCCGCCCCCGGTGTTGTGTTTAGCCCACTCCCACTTCCTGCCTGGTCCTCCCTATATAAGCAAGGAGACTTCCTGCTTCTTGCTCTTGGCTCTCCCCATCACCAGCCAGCAGCATCCTGCATCCCTGCTCGTCCTGCTTTTGCCATATGTCTTCAGCAAAACATGTGCTGGGACCATCTTGCATCCACCATCATCCCTCATCTTCCAGCTCAATCCACCTGGATCCAATTCCATCCATTTTCATCTGCTGGTTGGATACCTGTATTTTGCATTTTGTTTCCCTTCCTTCTATTTTTTTTTTTTTTGTAACTCCCCTTACCTAAAATACCTCTTGTTGATCAAGTTTATTTTTAACTTCCAAATCGAATCAAGCCTCTTTGTTGAGCTAAACCAGCACGGAGGGTCCTTTCCAACCCCTACCATTCCCTGACTCTGTGATTCAGCTACATGTGGCTAGCTCCCTGGGAGAGCTCATCCCCATCCATCCCAGTGGAGGAGCCAAGTCTGGTTGGACTGGTTGGCACCGGAGGAAAGCTGGCAGCCTGCTCCCTGGCAGAGGGCAGAGGCGAAGCGACTCCAGCAGTCCTGCGAGCTGATGTCAAGAATATCTGCATATATATATTAAAACTAAAATAAAAGACTAACCAAGCAGCCCTGCCAGAAACGCTTCTGTTTCATTTGCAAGTGTCAAGATAGGTGTTGCTGTGCGAGGAGTTTTCTTCGTGACTTTTGAGAGTTTGCCAGATCTGGCTCTTGTCCTCCTTCCCTCTTACGTCTCTCTACTCTGTGCCATGGTTCAACGCAAGGACTGCTATGAATTCCACTGCTGAGAGATGAGGTCTCCATATCACAAGGTCGTAAGATGTCAGGGGTTGGATGGGACCTCTGGAGATCACAGAGTCCAACCCTTTCCCACAGCAGGATAAGAATCTAGTGCAGGTCACACAGGGACGTATCCAGGTGGGATCCAAGTTGTTGAGTCTCCTTCTCTGGAGGCCTTCAAGACCTGTCTGGATGTGTTCCTCTGTGATCTGTGCTAGACTGGATGCTTCTGCTCTGGCAGAGGTGTTGGATTCGATGATTTCCTTGGGTTCCTTCCAACCCCTAACATCCTGTGGTCTTGAAAGTCTCCAGAAAAGGAGAGTCCACAACCTCCCTGGGCAACCTGTGCCAGCATCTCCCCACCCTCACTGTAAAGAACTTCTTCATAACATCCAGTTTCAATCTCCCCTCTGCCACTTTAAATCTTCCAGTTTAAATCATGGACAACTTCAAACTTGCTCCTTAAGAACTCCACACACTTTGTTGTGTTCCAGCATGGCAAGACTGAGAGGAGCTCCTCATAGTCACCCTGTGGTTATTTATTTCTATAATTAATCCTTTGCTCATCTCTGACGACGAGAGCTAAAAGCAACTCTTTGCCCCCAAGAACTTAACCGCATGAAGAAGAGGCAGAAAAGCACAACCCTGAATAATCCAGAGGAGGAAAAGCAAATGTTCACCTTTCATTTCTGTCATCCTGAGCACGCCACTTCTGAGTTTTGGGCTAAGTGACATTTTCAGAAGGAAGGGAGTGGGTGAGAGGGTTGGCTGCTTCCCACAGCATTCTGGAGCTGGCACCAATCACTACTGCAGCCTGGTCCTGTATTATTAATCTCCTCTGATAATGATTTGCATTTCTCTAGCATGAGGAGCACAGCCCAACCTGAGAACATCCTGCTCTGCTCAGTGCAAGCAGAGGTGGAACATCTGCACACAGCTTTCTCTGGCTCCTCACAGATGTTCCAAGGATCTCCTGAAAGATTCCTGATGAGTGTGGTTGTCCATCACTGTCAACACTTTCTTCCCTACCTCAGTTCTGAATCTAGTCTTAATGCAACCATGAAGCACACATGTCCAAGAAATACTTTCCCAACCAGGCTAACCTACAGGTCACCTTTTCCTTCACCTCCTTGGCTTCTTTTTTATTTCAGCCAGTTGAACAAAACCTGTTTTAAGTAGGCCATCAGTGGTTTTTTTTTTAACGACAGAGCTATCAATATAGGAATGTGCTGCTCTTCTCTCCTTACCTACTGCACCAGAGGACATTCCCCTTTTATTCCCCTTCTTTTCTTCTTCAGCGGAGACTTTGGAGAGCCTTTAAAAGGGTTTTCCTAAACTGTCTCCAAGAATGCATGTTCTTGGCTGCACCTCAAATAGTGGGTTCAGTTTTGGGCCCATCACTTCAAGAAGGAAATTGAGGTGCTGAGGCCTGTCCAGAGAAGGCAAACAAAGCTGGTGAAGGGTCTGGAGAACAGGGCTGGTGAGGAGCAGCTGAGGGACCTGGGACTGTTTATTCTGGAGAAGAAGAGGCTGAGGGTAGACTTTCTGGCTCTCTACAGCTACCTGAAAAGAGGCTGGAGTGAGGTGGACATTGGTTCCTCCTCCCAAGTAACACGCAACAGTGCAAGTCACAATCTCAAGTCATGCCAGGGAAGTTTTAGATTGGATACCAGAAGAGACTTCTTCACTATAAGAGTGGTCAGGCATTAGAACAGGCTGCTGAGGGCAGTGACAGAGTCACCATCTCTAAAGGTGTTAAAAAACCTGTGGATATGGCACCTGTGGACATGGTTTAGTGGCCATGGTAGTGCTGGGTTGATGGTTGGACTGGATGATCTTAGAGAGGGTTTCTCCAACTCAAACGGTTCTGATTCTTGGTTGAAGAATTTGGCATCCAACACTCAGATTAGGCAGCTAAAGCACTTTAACCCCTTATTTTTACTGTTTTCTATCAAGACCCTCAGTGGCTTTGCCCTGTTTAAGAGTTCAGCATCTTCAAAACCTCTTATGAACAATAAATTCTCCTATGTCTCAAGGGCCAGGCAGATGCCTATGATGGAGCGTCTGCAGCAGGCGACTGCCCCCAGAACAAAGGGCTCAGCACTGCTATTTTAATGGATTTTCCATTCTGTTGCCAGGTCAGTAATTCTTTTTCTCCCACTGTCACTCACAGACTTCAAACCCCCCAGCTGGGGTGGAGCAGGCAGTGTTTGTTTTATCCAGGAGGACATCATATGGCTTGGTTCTTTCGAAGCAAATCAATTTATCTGCTGCTGACAGCCAAGCGTTCATCAGCGGCGATGCTGAGTTGTACTGCTCAGGAGGTTACTAAGAGTGCACCAGACACACCACTTCCAGCTATCAATTTGACAAACATCCTAAACCATCCTCTTTGCCTTTTATTTCCCATCCTGAGGCTTGACAATCCATCAAACTTACTGTTTATAGCATGCAGCACTGCAGCTCCGGAGAAGGCTCTGATGCAATAAACTCAGAATTGTTTATGATAAAGAATTATCAGCAGGAACATGGAAGCTACAACCCAGAAAACTCTGATAGTTTCAGAAGAAGTTCCCTTTGTGGTAGGAAAATGAGGCTCAGGAGAGACCTTTCTACAATTGTCTGAAAGGAGGTTTGAGCCAGGTTGGTGTTGGTCTCTTCACCCTAGTAACAAGTGACAGAATGAGAGGAAATGGCTTCAGGTTGCTCCAGGGGAGGTTTAGGTTGGGCATTAGAAGAAACTTCTTCACTGAAAGGGTTCTCAAAGACTGGAACAGGCTGCCTAAAGAGGTGGTTGAATCCCCATCCCTGGAGGTGTTGAAAAGATGCAGAGATGTAGTGCTGAGGGAGATGGTTTAGGACCAGCCTTGGTAGAGGTAGATATTGGTTGGACTCGATACACTTAAAGGTTTTTTCAACCAAAATGAATCTATGATTCTGTGATATGAAGCTCTGGATCAGGATTTAAGGATGAGCTTTATTTCATCACATGGCTCCATCCAGGCACACACTACAGCATCATCATGTAGAAGGTAACTTCTCTTCTGAGCTGACCAAACCCAGTCACAGAACCACAGATGGTTAGGGGCTGGAAGGGACCCTGAAAGCTCATCCAGTCCAATACCCCTGCCAGAGCAGGATCACCTACACCAGATCACACAGGAAAGCATCCAGGTGGGTTTTGAATATCTCTGGAGAGGGAGACTCCACAGTCCTTCTGGGCAGCCTGTTCCAAGGTTCTGTCATCCTCAGAGTGAAAAAATTCCTCCTCATGTTTACATGAAACTTCCTCTGCCTCAGCTTCCACCATTGCTCCTTGTGCTGTCACTCCTAGTTCAGATATCACAGAACCATTAGCTGCAGAGATCACTTTTCTTTCAGCAGGCAGGCAAACGAGATGCTGGTCTCCAAGGATCCCAATAAGGCTAACAGCCACACTGGGAACAGACCCAAGGTCTCCTAGTGCTGAATCAAGCCTTGCTGCTGCTCTGACTCATCCCAGGAACTGTTTGCTAAACACTGCGAAGGCCTTCGGCAGCTCCTCCTGCTGTGTCAGCGACTTGGCCAGGAGAAGCAGTTCCAAGCACTCTAAGGTCAGCTCATCAGCCTTGGCATTGATCTTTTCAGGAAGGCCCTGATGTTTGGAAGCCAGCAAGGGCTATTTCTGGAACCTGCCCACATTTATAGTAGTGGAGATTTACTGGGAGATTAACAAACGTGCTCCAAGTCTGTAATCCTGCTGCTGGCACAAGAGGCAGCACATCTTCTGAAACATTTGCTCTGCTCAGACAGCAAAATACAGGATTTGTTTCGCACAGAAAATTCTGGCTAAGGGATGAGCAGGGCTTTAAAGCCTTTCTGAAAGGGACTGCAGCCAAGGGCTAACCTATTTTTACTTTAATTTTTTGGCTATAAAGATTATTTCTTGCTCTTTTTTTCCAGCGGTTAGCAATGGAAAAAAAAGCTTTGGTGCCTGACCTGTGCAGTGGATGTGATGCACTGTTTGAAAGAGTCATGTCCCTTAGCTTCTTCTGGAGGAAACCAAAGCTAAGACTAATTCCATGTTTCAGTCACAGGATCACCAAAGTGCTCAGGACAAGAAAGTCAAGATAAGAGTGCCCCTGCACTGGGCACTGGTGAGGCTGCACCTTGAAAATTGGGTTGGTCTTGGGGTTCTCACTCCAAGAAGGACTTGAGGGGCTGAAGTATGTCCAGAGAAGGGCATCAAAGTCTGTAGAACAGATCTGGTGAGGAGTGTCAGAGGAAACTGGGAGTGTTTAGTCTGGAGTAGGCAAGGCTGAGGAGAGACCTCATTGCTCTCTACAACTCCCTGGCAAAGAGGTTGCAGTGAGGTGGGGCTTGGTCTCTTCTTCCTAGTATCAGGTGATAGAAGGACAGGAAATTGTGCCAGGAGAGGCTTAGGTTGGACATTAGGAACAATTTCTTTGCTGTAAGAGTGGTCAGGGATTGGAACAGGCTGCCTAGAAAGGTGGTGAAGTCCCCATCACTGGAGGTGTTCCAGAAACCTGTGGCCTTGGCCCTGGGGACAGGGTTTAATGGCTATGGTGCTGTGGGGTTGACAGTTGGACTGTGGTCTTCCAGGGCTCTTCCAACCAAAACAATTCTAGGATCCTAGAGGAGGTATTTTAAGCAGAGACAGCAAAGTTCATTGCCCTTTCTGCCCTTCTGCAATGCTTAAGAGTTGCCAGGACCATGACTAACATGCCCTGACCAAAACCAGCCCTGGCCAGCGCATTCCTCTCAAGAACTCCACGTGGCAGCGGAGAACATCAACATTTGATATTAATTTATGCTCTCTGCAGCAGAAAGGACAGGACAGTACCTGGCAGGAAAAAAAAAACAAAAAACAAAGCCAAGCAAAAGAGATCCCAGCAATAACTCAGAACAAAGACTCTGCCTGACATTTTCCTCCATGAAGCAGGAGCAGGAGGCAGGAAGGCTCTAAACTGCTGACATCCTCTCAGGAGGTGTAGGAGGAGCAAGCTCCACAGGCTTCAAAGCTTCTTCCCACCACCACCACCACCACCACCAAAGCAGGGCTGAAACTCAGGAACACAATAAAACACAAGCTGTAAATCTCACCTACAGTAAGTGACAGTGTTATATATGCTCAGCCCTCACCATAAAGAGCAGATTTACGTCTCACTTAAAGGGCTCTGATTACTTCTGCAGACCTTTCCTAAAACCATCCCAGCACACAGAGAGCAGTGGCATGGTCCACACCTGTACCCACCACACAACACCTGCCCTGCTCACAATAAAACACAGGTCAAGCACTTTTTGTTTTCACTGCTGAGGAATAATTACAATGATTTTGATTAACTATGTCACATCCTAACATTTTGGAATTAAGAGGCGTGTGGCCACTAGGTCAAGGGAGAGTTTCCATCCACTCTGTTCTGCACGTGTGAGGCCTCATCTGGAGTATTGTGGCCAGTTCTGGGCTCTTCAGCTCAGGAAGGACAAAGAACTCCTGGAGAGAGTCCAGCACAGGGCCACTGAGATGATTTGGGGACTGAAACACCTAATGTATGAGGAGAGGCTGAGAGAGCTGGGGCTGGTTAGCCTGGAGAGGAGGAGACTGAGGGAGAAATCTTATTAATGCTTACAAATACCTAGGAGTGGGTGTCAAGAAGGTGGGGCCAGACAATGACAGGATGAGTGGTAATGGGCACAGACTTGAACATAAGAAGTTCCATCTAAACAAGAGGAGGAACTTCTGTACTTCAAAGGTGGCAGAGCCCTGTGGCAGGCTGCCCAGAGAGGTGGTGGAGCCTCCATCTCTGGAGACTTTCCAGACCCACATGGATGTGTTGCTGTATGATCTGCTTTTAGTGATCCTGCTCTGGCAGGGGGGTTGGACTCAATGATCCTCCAACCCCTACCATTCTGTGACACTGTCATTTTTAAGGCCAAACAACAATGGCTGGGAAAGAGAAACTCTCAGAGTAGAAGGGAAGTGTACTGGATGCAGTGGGAACTCCACTTTACAGCAATTTAACTTTTCCAGGATAACAAAACCTGTTCTAGAAGTTCTGCTCTCGAAGCAGAACATCCCCCAGCCCATCGAGTGGGTGATGGAAGGCAGGAGACCTTCCAGCAGGTGCCACTGCAGTGGATGTTTTCCCAAGTTCCCTACCTGTGAAGCAAGTCTCCTCATGGCCTCCTCCTGGCGCCGGCGCATCTCAGGAGTCCCCGGGCAGCTCCCACTGGTGATTGAGGAGTGGGCAGAAGGTGGCTGGGTTAAAGGCAGCTCTCGGTTTGCATCCACATCTGTGCCAAGGAAAGAAGTTGTGAGTTGCTACAGGACAATCATGACCCTTCCCTCCCCCTCAGCCCTTATTGTTACAGGGCAGCAGCTGGGGAAGGGGTCTGGAGAACTGGGCTGGTGGGGAGCAGATGAGGGTGTTTGGCTTGGAGAAGATGCGGCTGAGGGGAGACCTCATTGCTCCCTACAGCTACCTGAAATGAAGCTGGAGTGAGGTGGGAGTTGGTCTCTTCTCCCAAGTAACAAGTGATAGGAGAAGAGGAAATGGCCTGAAGTTGCACCAGGGGAAGTTTAGGCCGAACATGAGGAACAATTCCTTCGCTGCAAGAATGGCTGCAACAATTCCTTTGCTGCAAGAGTTAAGAGGCTGCCCAGGGAGGTGCCCTGCAAGTGTTCAAAAAAGGTGTGGATGTGGCACTTGGGGACATGGTTTAATGGCAATGGTGGTGTTGGATTCACAGATAGACTTAGATGATCTTAGAGGTCTCTTCCAATCCAAACAATTCCAATCCAAACTGTCATGCCACTGCCTTTAAAATAATGACAGCAGTGGAGGGAATTGAGCACCCCTGCAGGCTGCTCTGTCTCCGGGTTTGGTGCATGTCAGTGCAGTGCTCTCCTGCTCTGCCAACAGATCTCTCCTCATTATGAGCAATCAGTGGTTGATTGGGTTCCCAGCCCTCCTTCAGTGCAGCTAGCCTCTTGCTCTGAGTGATGTGCCTATCTCCTGACATCTCAAATGCAGAGCCACAGCTAACACATCCAGCTGAAGGCCAACAGTGTGATCAGTGGGAAAGAAGCAGGAGCAGCACCAGGATCTTGCATGCAAGTGCTGTGTTACACTGGAACCATCTCTGCCAGCTTCAGCTGCTTTCTGCTGTGGTTTTGCTGTTTCTCCGGCCTGGCAAAGCAGAAATTTGCTTTACCAGGGAATAGCTGCAACAGGCCATAACCTGCAGTTGGTGGAGAACATTTGCAAACCACTCTCACTCACAGGTACATGAGCAGAGTATTTTTGCATGACATGGTGGCATCTCATGATGTCCAACCTCTGATTTCCTTCAGTGATGTTCTAGAAGCACAGCCTAACTAGCAGAGGACCTCCCTGAATGAAGGAAGAGAAGACTAAAGGGAGATCTTCTCAATGCTGATGAATACCTAAGGGGTGGATGCCAGGAAGAGAGGGCCAGTGGTGCCCAGCGACAAGACAAGGCACAAAGCTGAAAACAGGAAGTTCCATCTAAACACAAGGAGGAACTTCTTTAATTTAAGGGTAATGGAGCACTGGTAATAGGCTGCCCAGAGTGGTGGTGAAGTCTCCATCTCCAGAGACATTCAAAACCCACCCGGATGCCATCCTGTGCAACCTGCCCTGGGTGACCCTGCTTGCACAGAAGGGTTGGACTGGATGATCTCCAGAGGTCCTTTCCAACCCCCTCCATGCTGGGATTCTGTGAATGGGTTGCTGCAACACATCCTTGAGCTTGACTTGGAATCATAATACAAACAATGACCCATTTAATGGCAAACAGTAAAGGAGGACAGCTCCTGCCTGCACAATTAAACCCTGGATGTGTTAGCAACGAGGCACATTTTGATTCTAAGCATGAATCACTACTTCACCTGAGACAGGAAAGAAGAGTATGAGGCTGTGCCCAGGCCACTTTACTCATGCTGGTGGCACAGGCAGGTCAGCTGATTTGTGTTATTATTAAACAGAGGTTTTACAACATAACAGAGCATTTCATTTCAGCATGTGTAAAGAACAAAATATATCAAAGAAACTTGTGGAATAATTCTCTTCTACAACTAGATCAGGCCTTGTGATCCCTTTAGGAAATGAACTGAAATTAGCTGACTGATCTGAAAGTTTCCACCTCAGTAGCTACTTCAGGAGTCATTCAGCTTTCAACTTCATGGCCCAGCTGGAGTGAGAACTGAACAGAAGCACATGAGGTGTGACCAAGGTTCTTCACACTCTGGGTATGGAAGATGCAGGGCACCTTCTCCTTTGCTGCAGTCTCTTTCAGCTCCACAACCCCTCCAAGCAGACTAGGGGGAGACACACAGTTGGTGCACTGCAGAGCTGCAGCTAAAGAAACAAGCCCACAAGCCCTGCCTTTCACTCTGCACTGTTCATTTACCCCTGATGAGTGACAGTACTCCACATGCCAGCGCTCGGTGACATTTCAGGTATGTCACCACAGCTCAGAGTACTGCATTCCATAAACAGATTTAAGCACAGCTTCACTGAGGTACAGTGACCTAGATCCTCAAAGATACCTTTAAGGTAGCTAACCCAGTATTTTTAGTCCTGTCTAGTTCACTTACTGAGAGCTGAATGATTTAAAAACGTTGTCATCCCCGCCTGCGAGCCTGTCAGCAGAGTGATGAGAACTGGATGGGACCACAAGAGGTGGAACAATCCCGGGTGCTGAGCCTGCGTGGGCTTGTGATCCACCCTAAGCACTGCACAGAATGGTTTGAGTGGGAAGGGACCTCTCAAGGTCATCTAGTCCTCCCCCCTGCAGTCAGCAGAGACATCTGCAACTTTGCTTAGAGCCCCAAACAGCCTGACCTGCAATGGTGCCAGGGATGGGGCATTTCCCACTTCTCTGGGCTGCATCAGCAGAAGTGTGGCCAGCAGGGCAAGGGAGGGGATTCTCCCCCTCTACTCTGCTCTGGTGAGACCCCACCTGGAGTACTGCATCCAGTTCTAGAGCCACTATTACAAGAGGGATGTGGACATGTTGGAGGCATCCAGAGAAGGGCCACGAGGATGCTCAGAGGGCTGCAGCACCTCTGCTGTGAGCACAGCCTGAAAGAGTTGGGGCTGTGCAGTCTGGAGAAGAGGAGGCTCCCAGGTGACCTTCTTGTGGCCTTCCAGGACCTGAAGGGGGCCTACAAAAAAGCTGGGAAGGGACTTTTTAGGCTGTCAAGTAGTGACAGGACTAGGGGGAATGGAGCAAAGCTGGAGGTGGGGAGATTATTCAGTCTGGAGGTGAGGAGGAAGTTGTTGAGCATGAGAGTGGTGAGAGGCTGGAATGGGCTGCCCAGGGAGGTGTTTGGGGCCACATCCCAGGAGGTGTTTGCAGCCAGACTGGCTGAGGCTGTAGGCAGCCTGATCTAGGGTAGGGTGTCCCTGGGCATGGCAGGGGGCTTGGAACTGGCTGATCCTTGTGGTCCCTTCCAACCCTGACTGATTCTATGATTCTCTGATTTGGAACAGGGGCAGCACAAATCCTGCTGGCATAGACTAAGCTGATGTCTCGGGACACATCAGAGAGGATCTTTCCAGCCAAAACCATTACAAAAGCTGCTGGGAAAGGCTGCTGGTTTCTGAAGCTCCCTCTCCTGCTGTACTCACGTTTTGGGGAGGCATGTGGGCTGTCAGAAGCAATCTGTCTCATGCGTGTGCCGTGGCAGCTGAGTGCCACCAGCCTGGAGATGATGGCAGTCTTGCCGAAGCCGATGTTGCCAACGATCACCACGCCGCGGTTGATGCTGGTGTTGGAGCTCTGCAGCTGAGCATCTATCTCGTGGAACACCCAGTCCCGGCCCACAAAGACAGACTCGGTGGTGATGCTGGGCACCTCGAAGAGCAGAGGCTTCAGAGAGATGTCAGGAGGTCTGTACGGGGCGAAGCGCACTGCAGGGGAGAAACAGAGGGAAAGAGCTTCAGTGTCGGTGCCGCAGCGAACAGGCAGAGAACCAGAGAAGGGTGGGGGCTGGAAGGGACCTCTGGAGATCACAGATTCACAGAACCATCCAGGTTGTAAAAGACCTCTAGGATCATGGAGTTCAACTTACCACCTGACACATTCTAATTAACTAAACCCTGGCACTGAGTGCCTCATGCAGCCTCCTCTTAAACACCTCCAGGGATGGTGACCCAGCCACCTCCTTGGGCAGCCCATCCCAATGCCAATCTCTCTTTCTCTGTAGAACTTCTTCCTAACATCCAGCCTAAACTTGTCCTGGTGCAGTTTGAGGCTGTGTCCTCTTATTTTGTTCCTGGGTGCCTGGCAGCAGAGCCCAAGCCCAGCTGGCCACAACCTCCCTTCAGATAGCTGCAGAGAGCAAAGAGCTCTACCCTGAGCCTCCTCTTCTGCAGGCTGCACACCCCCAGCTCCCTCAGCCTCTCCTTTTGGGGCTGTGCTCCAGGCCTCTCCCCAGCCTTGCTGCCCTTCTGTGGACACCTTCCAGCACCTCAACACCTTTCTTAAACTGAGGGTCCCATATGCAGCACTCAAAGTGTGTCCTAACCAGTGCTGAGTACAGGGGAAGAATAATGTCCCTGCTCCTTCTGGTCACACTATTCCTGAAACAGGCCAGGATGCCATTGGCCTTCTTGGCCACCTGGGCACATTGCTGACTCAATCATCCAGGCCAAGTCCCCCTGCCAGAGTAGGATGGAGGTGTCTTCCAACCCTTAACATTCTGTGATTCTATGACATTGCTTTCCTCATTTGTTTTTTTTACTCATTAAATCATAATAAAAGGCACAATGAAATCCAAACCAGCCTTGAAACTTCTTCAGGAACACTTGGGGGTGGAAGGAGAAGGTATCTGCCACTCCTTCCACTTGGCACAAGCTAAAAAAGAGTAACAACCATGCACAGGCCTGGTACAAAGATCCACTCAGATGGCGTGCTCTGCCTGGGAGCTGTGCAATTGAGAGATGACACACTTAAGTCTAAAAAAAACCCCCATGTTCAGAAGTGATGGAAGCACTTTGTGCTGGCAGTGACAGTTGCTGGATCCTCCCACTTGACCACCAAAATGGTTTCCTCATTAGAACTCTTCAGAAGGTGGCCATGAAGGCAGCAGGTGATTCCCACTCAGGAGGAGGTTAGTCACACCGCCTGCTCGAGCTGCAGACTTCACAGTTTGGAACAAAGTCCTCCAAGGCAGGACAAGGTGACATGGATGGGCTACATCCATGGGATGTGAGTTCAGACCTGGGCCTGGAAACACCTCCCAGAGGGAATAGATGGTGCCTGCTCATTCCCACTGTCCCCAGAGGATTTCCAAGAGCTGCTCCTCTTGCCTCCCAGGCTCTGCCCTCAGCATCGCCCTGTCCCTGTGCCTCTCAACTCCATCATTGCACTGAGAACCTCCCCAAGGAACTGCTGAACAGAAGCCCACAGCTCAAATCACCTTGAAACCCCTCACAGAACTGACCAGGGAGCGGCTCCTTGAAAGCAGAGCTGCTAAAGGGGCTGAGATTTCACTGTTACATCAAAGGCAACAAAGGAAAACAGCCTGCGTTGAAAAGCATCAGGTACTCTCAATTCCCTGATTTTTAACTGATCCAGGAAATGCTGTGGACACGAGGCTGTGGTTTTATTCCCACTTGAAAATGATGAATGTGATTTAAATTCCTCCTGGGGTGGAGCTGCCTTCTGAATCAGAGGAGCTTGCAAGCAGCTCATTTGAGTGCCCTCGCTGGGGTCTGTCACGCGAGCAGGATGTGACACACAGGGAGATGCTGGGCAAGCAAAATCTCTGGTGGTGGGAGGGAGAAGGCAGCAGGGCTGCTGCAGCTGCTGAGGCTGAAGCAGCCCCAGAGCTGAATGTCTCCACCACAGCTCTGAGCTGTGGCAGCACCAGTCCGGTCCGTGTGCTTCCCACCAGAGGGTGTCCCATTGCAGTTGTGCTCGCACATGGACACGGCTGAGCAGAGCAGCTGAAGTGCTCTGAGTGCTGCAGATGAAGTGCTCCAGCAGTGCACTTCAGGAGAGGAGTTTTTTGCAAGCCACTGGTAACAGAGAGGGAAAATTAAATACCCTCCCTCCTAAAATCAAAAGACTCCATATAGAAACAAACAACCTAATCACAGACTGGTTTGGTTTGGAAGGGACCTTTAAAGGGCACCCAGTCCAAGCCCCCTGCAGTCAGCAAGGACATCTGCAGCTAGAGCAGGTTGATCCCTGGACTGGTTCCAGGGATGAAACATCTACCACATCTCTGGGCAACCTGTGCCAGGGTCTTACCACCCTCAGAGTAAAGAATTTCTCCCTTCTCTCCAGTCTGATCTCCCCCTTTTAGTTTAAACCCCTAAAAGACAGTTTAAGGTAAACATGCCACTGCCACACTACTTATAGTATGGTGGAGTCTGAGTCATCCTCTCCTCCTCTCCAAACCCCACCTGAACACCACAGTTCTTAGAATCACAGAATTGTTTTGGTTGGAAAAGCTTTCCAAGATCAAGTCCAGCCCAGCATTGCCAGGGCACCACTAAAGCATGACCCTCAGCACCTTGACAACCTGTCTGGGGAAGCAATTGTTCTTCATGTCCAACCCAACCCTCCCCTGGCACAGCCTGAGGTTGTTTTCTCTTGCCCTACCTTTGCAGCCTGCATCAACACCGAGTTTTGGGGAGAAGAAATCAGGATGGCAACAGGCAGGCTGCTCTAGCATCAGATAATTTGTCAGTGATCATTTTGTCCTGTGGGTTCCAGCAGCCCTGAAGGGCTTCAAATCCCCATGGCTAAAAATAATGAAAGCTAAACTGGTGTTCACCATCCCATCAAAAACCTGCTGCTGGCACCAACGTGTGTCATGCTCTCAAGCACTGGGATCACTTCACTGCCCCCCTGGTTAAAATCACTGACTGAAAATCAAACAGGGTGAAAGGCTCCCATCCAGTTCCTCTGCACTGGGACTCTTGAACACTGGGAATAAATCAGTGGGTTGAAACATGTTCCCCTGACACAGGGCCAGGAATTGCTTCACTATTTCAGACCAATGCCAGAAGTAGAGACATTAAAGTCAAACTCAAGGTTAGGATTTCCAGTTGGAACCACAGGAATATCTGGAACCTGTGGTATTTTAGGGGCTGAAAAATCCCCCCCGCACACATTGAATGAAACAAAAACACTTCCCAAGTGTGGTGGTTTGGTTCCTTCTCCTCCTCTTCTTCACCCTCTCTAAAATTATCCCAGCACCTCAGCTAGGGGCAGAAGGAAGACCCCCAAAATCCCAGCACTGTGCTCATCTCATGCAGCAACAAGAGGGAAAAAAACCCAAACAACCCCAACCAGCCAAACAACAAAAAGAACAAGAAGAAGAAAGAAAATCTGTAGTGCTACACGGTTTTGAGAAGTGTGTCTGGAAAACAACTTGCTTCTGTTCCTACAATAAAGTGGAATGTTTTGGATGCAATCACTGCAAATTATGAAGCCTTGGCAAGCTGCTCCCTCCGAGCATATGGAAATGCTGCCTGTCAAACTTTGCTTTCTCCACTTGCTGCCTCCTAATACATTTTCCTAGCTGACTCCCCAGCCAGGATCATTTCATTACAGACCTTGACCCAAAGCAGCACAAAACAACTTTTCTCTTCCAGTTAGGGGCTCATGTCTTTGGTACAATCCCCAACCTGTTGGCCATGGTGCTGCATGAAAACCCTTCGTGCCACCTCCTTACTTGAGGATGGGATCTTAGATTGATAGAGTCATAGAATGGTTTGGGTTGGGAAAGGGCCTGAAGATCATCCAGCTCCAACCCCTCTCAGGGATGCCTTCCACTAGACCAGGTTGCTCATCTGGCTTGGCCTTGAACACATTCAGGGAAGGAGCATCCACAGCCTCCCTGGGCAACCTGTGCCAGTGTCTCACCACCCTCACTGCAAACAACTTCCTCCTAACATCCAGTTTCAACCCTCACTGGAAAGAACTTCTTCCTCATGTCCAGTCTCAATCTGAGCTGCTCAAGCTTAAATTTATATTCTCTCATCCCATCACCACAAGCCCTTGTATAAAGGGCCTTCCTGGATTTCTTGTAGACCTCTTTTAGGTACTGGAAGGCTGCTATGAGGTCTGCCTGGAGCCTTCTCTTCTGCAGGCTGAACAGCTCCAACTCTCTCAGCTTGTCCCCATGGGGGAGGTTTTCCAGCCCTTTCATGAAGAGGCAGTGCTGGACGCCTGTAAGTAACAGAGCCCTGCTCCAGCATTTCCACATGGCTGTGGACAAAGCAGCTGTAGGACATGCTCCCACCTTGCAGAGCCCTGTGGAACACAAGCCCCAAGCCCCCAGCCTGCTCCTACCTCGCAGGTCCTGCTGCGTGCGGGCGCCAGCCATGCTCTGCCGTGGCATCCGGAGCGAGGTGCGCAGGGGAGTGTGCCTCTGCTCGTCCAGGTAAGCCAGGTCCTCCAGGTGGGCTGAGCTGGTGGCTGCCAGGAGAAAGCAAATGACTGCATCACACCTGCCTTTCACCCTGCTCCTTGCATTCTTTGGCTTTTAAACACCACCACACAGAGTTGTGATTGCAGGGGGACAGCACAGCGAAGGTGAACCGAGGCTCATTTCCCCTGCCTAGGAAATGTGTTTGGGTAGCTTTACCTGGTGTCCATCACTACTTAGAATCAGAGAATTGTCAGGGTTGGAAAAGACCCCAAGGATCATCTAGTTTCAACCCTCCTGCCATGGGCAGGGACACCTCACACTACATCAGGTTGCACAAGACCTCATCCAGCCTGGTTTTAAAGACGCATCCACAACTTCTATGGGCAACCTGTGCCAGTCTCTCACCACCCTCATGCTGAAAAGCTTCTTCCTAACATCCAATCTAAATCCAGTGTTGCTCCATTCCCTCCAATTCTATCACTACTGACACCCCTAAAAGTCCCTTCCCAGCTTTCTTGTATTCCCTTTCAGACACTGGAAGGCCACAAGAAGGTCTCTTCAGAGCCTTCTCCTCTCCAGACTGTCACACTCTCCCAGTTGTCTCAGTCTGTCTCCATAGCAGAGCAACTCCAGCCCTCTGACCATCCTCATGACCTTTCTCTGGACACATTCCAACACCTCCAGACCTTTCTTGTAATAGCAGCTCCAGAACTGGATGCAGTGCTCCAGGTGGGGTCTCAGCAGAGTAGAGGAAAAGAATCCCCTCCTTCAACCATGCTCTGGTTTGGTCTGTTGATGTTCACAAATGAAAACAGACACATGGAAAATGGAGATGTGGAGTCTCTTACAGCTGATCTAAGCTCTCCCAGCCATGGAACTTCCTCAGTGATGTGTGCAAAGCTGGAGAGAGCCCAACTGACATTTCAGAAGACAACTCAATAGTGCATTTTACACTGAACCCCATAACCTTCTCTTCAGCTATTTAAGAGGCAGAATTAGTGGAAGGAAAATTAAACTTTGAAAAGACCAGCAAAAAATACATCCCATCTCAGGTGCTCAAAGGTTGCTCTAAGGTCTCCCTGGAGGGCTGAACAACCCAAACTCTCTCAGCCTGTTTTCATGGGAGAGGTTCTTCTGCCCTCTGATCACTTTCATGGCCCTTCTCTGGACCTTCTGCAGCAGGTCCATGGCCTTGAAGGCTCCAGAGCTGGACACAGTACTTCAGGTACTCAGCAGAGCAGATGAGAATGGCAGAATCAGCTCTCTTCATCTGCTGGCCATGCTGCTTTTGATGCAGCCCAGGCTCACCAGCTCTGCTCTTGTTCTGATAACCACTTCCAAAACTCCCATTAAACGTTTACCCAAGACCATCACTCTGCTCAGCACTGGGCTGCTCAGTATTCTGGATCTGTTACTGCCTTCTTTATTTTTTTTTCTCCCCCCTCCCTTCAGTTTTTGGTCAATTACCATAACAAGATTATTACTGTAAATTGAACTAATTCATTAAACGATTTCTTCCAAGCCTGCCTTGTGAAGCTGACATGAATTCTTTGCAGTGCAGTGGGTAAATATTTTGATCCAGCTCTCTAGAGCAGCTCACAGCACTGGACTTTGAATCCCTCCTCCTTGCCACCCAGCAGACGATGTAAGAATTCAACCAAAGTGAAAGGCAGAACAATTTCGAGCTAGGAGAAACATTTTTTTTTAATCCAATGCTTAATGACCACGTTAAAAAAAAGAAGTCTTTACGAGACCATGTTGCAGTCAGAAACTAAGCAAGACTCAAAGACTGAGCAGAAAGGGCTTAAGTCTGAGGGCAATTTTTAATGCTGATCTTCAAATTGCCTGGACTGTTGATAGGAGTTTTATGGAAGAGAGAGGAACAAGAGAGAGGACAAAAGGTAAACAACAGAAGTGAGGGTAAAGAAAAAAAAAGAGGAGATGAACCCATCAAAGTCTGCTTCCAGAAGTCCTTCATGCTCTTCTACTCTTGTAAAGTTGATTAGATGTTCACTGTGAAGGAGATCAGAGCTGAAACGCTGCAATTAGAAAGATGTGGCTGTAGTGTGGGAGGAAGTTATTGACTGTGAGCACTAAAGCCACTGCAGCCAGCTCCAGCAGCCCAGCTTGGCTTGCACTAGATGGTGACACAGGCCACTGCAATGTGCCTTTTTGCACAACAATCTGCAATTTATGTCCACTTTAGGCAGTGTACCTGAGCCAGAGGCTCAGATGTTCCTCCAGGACCTCCTGGAGGTATCTAGCTCAGGGATCCAACATGCAGGCTGGCTCAGAAGCCTGCTGCTAGGTCTGACAGGTCAGTCCTTCCCAGCCTTCACATCACAGCATCACAGGCTGCTGGAAGGGACCTCTTTAAGCTCATCTAGTCCAACCCCCCTGCAGTCAGCAGGGACATCTGCAACTACAGCAGGTGGCTCAGTGCCTCAACCGACCTGACCTGGAATGGCTCCAGGGATGAGCATCCTGCCACCATCCGTGGCAGTGTCATATGTGATGCATTCAGACATGTGGCTGCTGACTTCCTCATGAAAAGAAGGGTTTTAATAGATAATCTTTGCTTGAGAAGAAACAATCCTGCTTCACTTTAGCTGCTAAAAAGCAGACAGTCAGGATTGGCCAGCACTGGCTCCTGTGTTGAGGATATGCTGAAAATTCACACCTGAAACAGCTCTAATTGATCCTAGGAGAGCTCAGAGAGGGAATGTCTTCTCTTCTGCAGGCTGAACAACCCCTGCTCCCTCAGCCTGTCCTCACAGCAGAGCTGCTCCAGCCCTTGGATCATCTTTGTGGCCTCCTCTGGACTCTCTCCAGCAGCTCTCTGTCCTTCTTGTGCTGGAGACACTGGAGCTGGAGGCAGGATTGGAGGTGAGGTCTCAGCAGAGCAGAGCCAAGGGGCACAATCCCCTCTCTTGTCCTGCTGCCCACACTCCTCTGGCTGCAGCCCAGCACACAGCTGCCTGCTGGGCTGCATGAGGGCACTGCTGGCTCCTGGGATGCTGCTCAGCAACCAACACCCCAAAGCCTTTTTATTCAGGGCTGCTCTCAACCCATTCTGCACCCATTCTGGATCTGTGCCTGCAACTGGCCCAAGCCAGCTGCAGGGCCTTGCACTTTGACTCGCTGAGCCTCCTGCAGTTGGCACTGGCTCATTTCTCAAGCCTGTCAAGATCCTGTCAAGATCTGTATGTATTTAGTTCTGCTGTCATTATTTTCATTAAAGCTGGGTTAGTTTTCTTTTTCAACCCATCAGTCTCCTTCCCTTAATCCTTCTTTTTCTACCCTTTGGGAAGCATCTGTCACTCATCTGGTGGCCAGGCCAGCCCCGACCCTTTGACAAGGCTGAAAACCAGCCCAGGTATGGTTTTTATTTTGCAGTTATCACCAGCTCTGCATTTTTTTTCCCCTCAAGAAAACTTCTTTTAAAGGTTTTTTGTTCTTGGTGGTTTTCTTTTTTTTTTCCCCTCCTCCTTTTTAAGTCCTCAAAGGCAGCTTTTAGAACAGATGAATGGAATCCAGGAATATTCTGCCTCTTACATAAAGCCACAGTTAGAGATAAGGAGCTGAGTGCCTCACACACATCATTCCTACCTTCTCCCCACCACCTACTTACAGGCTGCAGGATTTCCTACTTGTGAGGCAGGGCCACATTTTCAACCTGAAGCCCAGAGTTCTGGAGCCCAACTGATGGGCAATAGGTCACCACAGCTGTTAACATGGAGATGGACTTTGGAGACATGCTCAGGCAGTGCTCTCTGGACCGTGTCCACAGCAGCTAGCAGCTACAAGGAGGGTTAGCAGTGTTGGGACTTCCATGGTTTCTGAGGAACAGGAAATTCTGTTCTCCCAAGGAACAAGTGATAGAACAAGAGGAAACAGCCTCGAGTTGCACCAGGGGAGGTTTAAGTTGGATATTAGGAACTGTTTCTTTCCTGCCAGAGTGGTCACAGGATCAAAGGATGTTAGGGGTTGGAAGGGGCCTCCACAAATCATCGAGTCCAATCCCTCCTGCCAGAGCAGGACCATCCAATCCAGCTCAGCTCACACAGGAACACGTCCAGACAGGCCTTGTAAAGTCTCCAGAGAGGGAAACTCCACAATCTCTCTGGGCAGCCTGTGCCAGTGATCTGGGACCCTTCCAGTCAAGAAGTTCTTCCTCATGTTGAGGCAGAATTTCCTGTGCTGCAGTTTCCATCCATTGCCCCTTGTCCTATCCCAAGGCACAACCAAGCAGAGGTTGTCCCTGTCCCCTCCCTCCTGACCCCCAGCCCTCAGATATTTATAGACATTGATTAGATCCCCTCTCAGTCTTCTCCTCTCCAGACCAAACAGCCTCAGGTCCCTCAGCCTCTCCTCACAGGGCACTGCTCCAGCCCCTTCAGCATCTTCGTAGGGATTGGATCAGGCTGCCCAGAGAGGTGGTGGAGTCCCCGTCCCTGGAGGGATTGCAAAGCAGTGTAGATGTAGAGCTGAGGGCCATGGTTTAGTGGTGACCTGGCAGAGCTGGGTCAGTAGCTGGACTTGTTCTGTGAGGCCTTTCCCAACCAGCACAGCTCTGTCATTTTATGTGTCGCAGCACTGGACTTGGTGCGCTGCCAGATGAGCACAACAGCCAGTGCCTGATGTCTTGTTGGTCCTACAAGAGGTGAGGAGCTATTCCTCAGCAGCCCAAAGCCAGGCTCTCCTCCCACCTTCCTCTTCATCACCAGCTGCAAGCAAAGAACCTCAGAAACAAGGAACTGCAGCCTGCATGAGCTGCCAGATCCATTTTCACTTCTTGCCATGGGTTATTTTTGCCACTGCCAGTGCAACCACCCTGCCACTTCTCAGGCTGATGGACTGAGATTTATCTGCCTGATTTAGAACCGAGGAATAATTAAAGAGATCTAAGGCCAGAGCAACCAGAAGGAAATTCTTTTTTTTTTTCCCTGACAGCACACTTCAAAAATGATGCAAGACCAATTTATCTTGCGAAACGCAGCATTAAAACTGTTTAAAGCTTCCCCTCGATTCTGAACCTTTATATCCTGTGGAAGGAGACACAGTGAGAGTGCAGATAAAACACAAGGGAGAGAAAACTGAGCTCCTCAAAAACAATATTTGCATAGGGCAGATGCAGTTCTCTCAAGGAAATGGCAAATAAACGGTGGAAGGTAAATTCAGGCTCAGTGAGCTGTTTGAACAACAAACGGCAAAGCAACCTGACTTGAAATCAGCATTTGGCAGCCTGGGGAGGGGGTGGACTGTGCAGACTGGGTCTTGTGGGGGGAGATGAGGGATAAGGGATGTCTGCTCTCATCTGAGTCACTGCACTCAGCCTGCCACGGCTGATGCACAGAATCATAGAATGGTTTAGGTCGGAAGGGAGCTCAAAGCTCAGCCAGTTCCAACCCCCCTGTGCCATAGGCAGGGACACCTCCCGCTAGAACAGGTCACTCAAGGCCTCATCCAACCTAGTCTTGAACACCTCCAGGGAGGGAGCAGCCACAACCTCCCCTGGACAACCTGTGTCAGTGTCTCACCACCCTCACTGCGAAGAATTTCTTCCTATTCTCCACTCTCAATCTCCATTCTCCCAGCTCAAAGCCATTGTCCCTCGTCCTGTCACTCCCAGTCCTGGTCAAAAGTCTCTCCCCAGCCCTCCTGTAGCCCCCTTCAGGTATCGGCAGGCTGCTTCTAAGGTCTCCCTGGAGCCTTCTCTTCTCCAGGCTGAGCAGCCCCAACTCTCCCAGCCTATCCCCATCATAGGGAAACAATTTTCAGCAATTTTTAGTTCTGAGTTTCTGAAATACTAAGGTTTGGTTTCTTGTCCCCCACAATCTCAAGGGGTTTTTTTTGCTATTTTCTACCACTCTATTCACAAAGCCTCCATCAATACAAAAAGAGAACTGCTTCCTTTTCTGGCATCCCACTTCCCTTTGGAGGCAATACTTGTTGCTGAAGCCCAGGCTGAGAAATTAAGAGTTTCATCAGCTAAATTGCCTAAAACCAGCTGGAATGAAGCAGCAGGATGAAGCTTTCATCCTGGAAACTGCAACTTATCCCAGTCTAGCTGAATGCAAGGGATGGTGGCCCAGCATGGACACTGGCCTTGGGTTTTCAGAGACTCCTAGAGCTGGAGAAGATTTCCCAAAGATTTTTATTATTGTCCAGTTAGGAGCTTGTCATTTTAGCAGATTTATGCTGCTTGAATTCTAAATGTTAAGGTCAAATGGACGAATTATCTGGAGACCTTTAGCATTAAATATTTAGCCACATTGAATGTAAAAGCAAGGGGCAAAGCAGGAGGTAAATTCCTGCCCTTGCTGCATTTCAGGTCCCAGCACCTCCAGCTGGAGCACAGCTGAATTTCCTTGATGCTAAAACTGCTTCTGTTAAACCTCTCTTTGGAGCTCTAAATTGAAGTAAATTTTTGTAATGCTTCTGACTTTGGTGATCTGAGACAGCTTCATTTACACAATGATCCTATTAGTGGGGAAATAGTTGTAAAGATCAGGTTTAGCCCTGGTAGATTTGTGCTTGACTTGTAAATTGACTCTAATTTGATGAGCTTGAGCCCCAACTACCTAACTTAGTTATATAAGTGGAGAAGAGGAGGCTCAGAGGTGACCTCATTGCTGTCTACAACTACTTGAAGGGAGGCTGTAGCCAGCTGGGGCTGGGCTCTTCTCCCAGGCAAGCAGCAACAGAATGAGGGGACACAGTCTCAAGCTGTGCCAGGGGAGGTATTGGCTGGATGTTAGGAGGAAGTTTTTGACAGAGAGAGTGATTGGCATTGGAATGGGCTGCCCAGGGAGGTGGTGGAGTCCCTATCCCTGGATGTGTTCAAGACAAGACTGGATGGGGCACTTAGTGCCAGGATGTAGTTGATTGGACAGGGCTGAGTGAGCTTGGAGGTCTCTTCCAACCTGGCTGATTCTATGAAAATATAAAATACTGCCAGGTTAGAATCAGCACTGGTTACAGATAAGGAAAAAACCCACATGAGGATCCCAGGATTTTAAAGGAATATATTAAATCATTTGCAGGCAGGGAGGTGATTGTATTTTCTGGTAACCTCAAATAGCTCCAATCCCTTTTCCTCTTCTTTTGTTTAGCCAATTCCATATTCTACTGCATTAGCTTAATGTATGTGTGGGGGGAAACCCACAAGAAGGCAGATTAAAAGTTTTCTTCAATCTAATTAAGGAAAATCCCTTCCCACCTAGTCAAGATAAGGAGTTCTGGGAGGTGCTGGTGTGTTTGTTTTTTCTTTTCCTTTGCTGTACAAAGAAACCTTCCTTCATTTCTCCAGTCTCAGCAGCAGTTTCTCTTGCTGTGTGGCATTCAGAAAGCATAACCCAGTCATCACCAGCTCCAACCCAAACTTCAAATCTCAAAGCTTTAAAAATAAAAACAGAAAATGGAAAGGAACAAAGAAGTGGAGTAAGGGTAACAAGTGTCTGTGTTAACTGTCATGATGTGGGAGAAACATCTCTCCTGAGGTGGTGAGGCACTGGGACAGGATACCCAGAAAAGCTGTGGAGGCTTCAAGCCTGGAGGTGTTCAAAGCCAGGTTGGATGGGCCCTTGAGCAACCTGCTCTAGCAGAAGGTGTCCCTGCCCATGGCAGGCAGGGGGGAACTGGATGTGCAAGCGCAGTGTGCACTTGCAGCCCACAAGTGCCTCAGGCTGCATCAAAAGCAGTGTGACCAGCAGGATGAAGGAGGTGATTCTCCCCCTCTACTCTGCTCTGGTCAGACCCCATGTGAAGCACTGCATCCACTTCTGGTGCCTCCAGCATAAGAAGGACCTGGAACTGCTGGAGTGGTTCCAGAGGAGGTTACAAAGACAATGAGAGGGCTGGAGAACCTCCTCTGTGGGGACAGCCTGGGAGAGTTGGGGTTGCTCAGCCTGGAGAAGAGAAGGCTCCAGGGAGACCTTAGAGCAGCCTTCCAGTACCTGAAGGGACTACAGCAGAGCTAGGGAGGGATTTTTCACAAGGGCTTGTACTGACAGGATGAGGGAGAATGACTTTGAGCTTAAGGAGGGCAGATTCAGACTAATGATGAGGAAGAAATTCTTTGCAGTGATGGTGGTGAGACATTGGCACAGGTTGCCCAGGGACGTTGTGGCTGCTTCCTCCCTGGAGGTATTCAAGGCCAGGCTGGATGAGACCTTGATCAACCTGGGTTAGTGGGAGGTGTCCCTGCCCATGGCAGGGGGTTGGAACTGAATGATCTTCAAGCTCCCTTACAATCCAAACCAGTCTAGGAATCTATGAATATAAAGCTGCACCAACCTGCAAGAAAAAAAACATGTGCAAGAAAGATGCTAACTCAATAAGATGATCTTTAAAGATTCCCTAAGGAGATCAAAAATACTTCTTCTCTCTCAAAAGACAATAAAGACAATGCAGAGCCAGGCTGGGCTCCTCTCTGCATTTATGAAGGCAGCCTGTGAATGCTGCATAAACCCCATTTCATNGGGGCTGGCTCTGAAGTTGGTGGCACTAATTTAAATATAGCTGAGAGCTGTTAATGTGGGGTATGAGGAGAGAAGAATCAGCATAGTCACTACCAGAATGAGTTATCCTGGGACAGGAACTGTGTTAGCTGACATACTACCTGCAAGCAGCAAAACCCCCACAAGACAAAACCACCCAGAGGAAAAAGGTGGTTCTGAAGCCTGCTGGATAGCTTTGGCTTAAAGAGTATTTCCCTCTAAATGCACCAGGCAAGGCAACAACCTCCAAAGTCAATCAAACAACCCCCAAGTGTCTATCAATCCATGGTACCTGCCTGCTCTGTTTTCTCTCAAAGGTGTTTATGTGCTGTCATTTATAAGAAATTAAGCCAAAGCAGTGAGGCTGTGCAAGCAGAGTTCCCAGCTTCTCCCTATCCCCTGGTGGGTGAGAAGCTGGACATGGCACTTGCAGCCCAGAAGGCAAATGGCATCCCAGGCTGCATCAAAAGAAGTGTGGCCAGCAGGTCAGGGGAGGTGATTCTGCCACTTTGCTCTGCTCCAGTGAGACCTCACCTGGAATAGTGTGTCTGGCTCTGGAGCCCTCAACACAGGTAGGACAATGGAGAGCCTCCAGAGGAGTCTGAAGATGATCAGAGGTCTGAAGCACCTTTCCTACAAGGACAGGCTGAGAGAGTTGGGGCTGTTCAGCCTGGAGAAGAGAAGGCTCCAGGGAGACCTCAGAGGAACAATATCGGAAGCGGGGCTACAAGAAAGCTGGGGAGGGACTGTTTAGAAGGGCTTGGAGTGACAGGACAGGAGGCAGTGGTTTAAAACTGGAGCAGGGGGTATCTAGGCTGGACCTTAGGAGGAAGTTCTCTACAATGAGGGTAGTGAAATACTGGAACAGTTTGCTCAGGGAGGTGGCAGAAATACCCAAGGTCAAACTGAATGTGGCCCTGAGCAACCTGATCTAGTTGGTGATGTCCTTGCTCACTGCAGGGGCATGGACAAGATGACCTCTGGGGGTCCCTTCCAACCTGCTGCATTCTGTGGTTCTGTGACCCCAGCCTTTAGCCTTGCAGGCACAAGCAGGCTGTAGCTCTGTGCTGAGTGCCCATGCTTCAGCAGCTATAAAAATCTCATTTCTGCATCATTTTAGGCCAGTGACTGTCCAAAGTGGGATTAAAAAGCAAACCTAATCTAGTTATGCAATGCAGTCAGAGCTGCCAAGAGATGCTGTGCTAACAGACAACATCCCAGCTCTGCAGGCTGGACAGTCTGCAGCAACACTCATGCCCTAAAGTCCCTGAGAGGGTCCTGCATGGACTCTTACATAAAGACAAAGACTCCCCTTTGCCAGGTGTCCAGACTGAAGCATAGAGACCACCTCAACTGACTGTCCAACCCCAAAGAATGTACCCAGCAAGATAAAAATGAGGCAGGAAAGCAGAAAGGACTAATTCCAGGCAAGCAGCTTTCCAGTAAAGCTTTCCTGCCTTTAATCCTATGTTTGTTTCTGTCCTGCTGTTACCAACTTCAGGGGGATGATAAAAGACATCAGTAAGATATGTCACAGCATCGTTCAGGCATCTTTCAAGCAGCAGACATGAAATCAAGTGGAGAAAATATTGATGTTATGCCAAATTAGAAAGGAAAAAAAATATTCAGTCAGCAAACCCCAGATGCTGCGAAAGGCGAAGCAGAGCCTGCACAGGCATGTGCTGAGAGGGTCACCAGGAGATATGGGAGCCATGGCAACTTAGCTGGGAGAGAGAAAAGATCACAGCTCTAAAGTTCTCAAGATCTTCAGAGAAGATCAGACACTTGATTCTACTTGCAATGAAGCCTGGAGAAGAGGAGGCTTAGGGCAGACCTCATTGCTCTCTACAACTACCCGAAGGGAGGTTGTAGCCAGCTGGGGTTGGGCTCTTCTCCCAGGCAACTAGCAACAAAACAAGGTGGGACAGTCTCAAGCTGTGCCAAGGGAGGTATAGGCTGGATGTTAGGAGGAAGTTTTTGCACAGAGAGAGAGTGATTGGCATTGGAATGGGCTGCCCAGGGAGGCGTAGAGTCACTGTCCCTGGAGGTGTTCAAGAAAGGACCGGATGGAGCACTTAGTGCCAGGGTCTAGTTGATTGGATAGGGCTGGGTGATAGGTTGGACTGGATGAGCTTCGAGGTCTCTGAAATCCCAGAATGTCTCAGGTTGGAAGGGACCTCAGAGATCAGCTACTCCAACCTCCCTGCCATGGGCAGGGACATCTCTCAACTAGACTTGGTTGCTCAAGGCCTCATCCAACCTGGCTTTGAACACCACCAGGGAGGAGGCATCCACAACATCCCAGGGCAACCATTCCAGAGTCTCACTACCCCTCCACTGAAGAACTTCTTCCTAAGATTCAGCCTAATCCTGTTCTCCTTCAGCTTCAAACTATTCCCCCTTCTTCTGTCTCTAGACACCCTCAGGAAAAGTCTATCTGCAGCCTTCCTGTAAGATTCTTTCAGGTACTGAAAGGCAGCTCTAAGGTCCCCACAGAATCCTCTCCAGGCTGAACATCCCCAACTCCCTCAGCCTATCCTCACAGCAAAGCTGCTCCTGCCCTTGGATCATCTTTGTGGCCTCCTCTGGACTCACTCCCAACAGCTCTGTGTCCTTATGCTGGAGACACCAGAATAAGAGGAATGGCTTCATGTCTTGGAATCCTGTGGTTCTCTAAGCCCAAGATCTTTTCCATCGTAACAAGAGCAAAGAATCTTATTTTTTAGAACATATTCTCCAATAATCTTACAGCTGCAAGAAAAAAAATTAAAAAATGGAAGGGACCACAGACTGCTGAAAACAACCATGAAAGATCATCAGCAACCAGTGCTGCCCTCAGGAATTTTCCATTTAGAAGCAATAAGTCAAAGGCAAAGACAATTTTCATCAAGGCTTAATGATGATGACTGCAGAAAGGAGATTTCTCTTTGGATAACAAGAACGTGGGCAAGGCTGTGACATGCAAGCACAGTGCCTTGCTCTGGCCAGAAGGCAAAAGATATTTTTGTTTCTTACCTGCTACAGAATTTGGCCGTGGCATAAGGTACAGAGGAATGGACTGAACCGACTGGGACAAGACTGTCTCCAGGTTCCTCTCGGGGATCTTGTTCAGGCTGTAGGTGGAGGCTGTCATGTTCTCGTCCACGCGGTACAAGCAGGAGTCCATGCTGGATTTCTGAGACTGCCAAGGCTTCAGGTTTCCTCCAGAGCCCAACTCTTTACTGCTTTCCCCTCCATATTTAGTGCGCTCCACGTTTTCCGAGTAGCTTGTCAGAGTAGCTGGGAGGAAGAAAGGATAAACAGAATGAGTAAGGGTGGAGGAGCTGCTGGGCCACGAGGAGCTGTGCACCACCAGAGCCAGTGATGCTCATCACATTTTCCACATTCACACAGAGTACAGATTATGGAATGCATTTTCATGATACTGTTTCTGCTCACTATGCCACAGAATCACAGAATTAACCAAATCATCGAGTCCAACCTATCACCTAACACCTTCTCATTAACTAACCCATGGCACTAAGTGCCTCATCCAGTCTCCTTTTAAACACTTCCAGGGATGGGGATTCAACCACTTCCCTGGGCAGCCCATCCCAATACCAATCACTCTTCTTCCTAACATGCAGCCTGTACCTGTCCTGGCACAGCTTGAGGCTGTGTCCTCTTGTTCTGTCCCTGGGTGCCTGGCAGAAGAGACCAACCCCAGCTGGTTACAACCTCCTTTCAGGTAGCTGCAGAGAGCAATGAGGTCTGCCCTGAGCCCCCTCTCCTCCAGGCTGCACGCCCCCAGCTCCCTCAGCCACTCCTTGTAGGGCTCTTAACAGAATCTTTAGGCTCGAAAGCTTTGGCTCCTACTGTGAAAAGCCATTTGTAATTACAGGGAGCATTAAAAATCAGGAGCTTGGTACTGGAACAGACAATTCCAGACAGAGCAGAAACTAGTAAGGAGAGGGAAAAAAAACCCAAACCCTGATCAGTGCTGGCCATATCTGTTCATTTGCATGGTGGTTACCACCCTTCCAGGGAATGTTTGCAGAGCTTTATAACCTTGCAGTGTCTGACACCAAAAGCTCCTACCTGACTTGCATGAACAATCAGCTCTCATGGATTAATTTGCTCCAGCAGCTGAAGCCAATCTCTGCCTTGATTGACAGCAGGTTTTCACGAGGCTTTAGCTGTAATCTACACATTTGCCTTTGTATTATTACATTTTACAGCACAGGATTGTTGCTATATTGACTTTCACCTGGGGAAGTGACAAGGCTTTACTGATTCATCCCCCTGACATCTTCTCCCCCTTGGTATTTTCTCTTCTGGATTCTGATGCAGTTGTCCCCTGGCTGCAATTCCCTTAGGGCTGGTGACTTTCCTTTCATCTTTAGTCTCCCATGGATGCATTCAAGGTCACAATCAGATCTCTTAGTCATTAAGGCGAGGTCCCAGTGCCCACACCAGATTATCTGAGTGTGTCAAATTTGCCTGCTCTCTAACTTAGGGAGGGGAAGAACCCCAGAAAAGACAAAAGAAGGAAAAAAAAACCAACTCAAAAAACAGAGAGAGCTCACAAAGCAGAGCTCACTGTGCTCTCAGCACCACGGTCACACACATTCCCACCATTCCAAACCCCCAAATTCAACTTGACCCTGAGTAGTCAAGCCCTGCCTGTGCTTACATATCCACTGGCAAGATAATTTTCACTTAGCTGTGGTAAAAAACCTTTCCCAGGCCAGTTTCCCTATTGATTTCTGTCCCATCCATCCCTGGACAGCAGCATGGATCTACCACTCTGTGTCTGCAACACAAACCTCACTGGAAGGTCTCAGAAGCAGCTTTCTTGGCTTTCCAAAGCCCTTTCCTGAACAGGGGTGATGCTGCTTCACTGACCATGTTCACTTACACACTGATACAGTCAATTACTCCAAGCCTTGCATGCTTTATGCCAAAGCTTTTTCTCTGCCAAGGTTAAGAGCAACAGCCTAGAGAAGAGGTCCTAGCCAAAGAGTACCTAAAGGAAGATGCAGTTTATCAGCAGATGGGTAAAGGTTACTCCCTTTGGTTTTCCAGATGCATCCAGAAGCAGAGGACTTCCTACTTTAGCCAGCTGTTTCCACATGGAGGGCAGGAACAATCTCACTGCCTAACAGTAAGCCTTAGAAACAGCCACACAGACCTGCCAAGGGCCGCAGCACCTCTGCTGTGAGGACAGGCTGAGGGAGCTGAGGGTGTTCAGCCTGGAGAAGAGAAGACTCAGGGGACCTTAGAGCTGTCTTCCAGAACTTGAAGGGATCCTACAGGAAAGCTGGAGAGGGAATTTTCATGAGGTTGTCTCAAGACAGGACAAGGGGGAATGGTTTGAAGTGTCCTGTCTGGGGCTCCACAACTCAAGAGACAGGAATCTGCTGGAGAGAGTCCAACAGAGGCTACGAGGATGATGAAGGGACTTGAACATCTGCCTGTAGCAGGGTGTTGATCTTTGAGGTCTCTTTCCAACCTAAACTATTCTATGATCTCTCATATTAAGAGAGGCTTTCAAAACCCATCTGGATATGTTCCTGTATGACCTGCCCTGGGTGATCCTGTTTTGGCAGGGAGGTTGGACTGGATGATCTTTGGAGGTCCCTTCCAACCTCTAACATTCTGTGATTAAAAATAAAACCATCCAGACCTGCAACTCTTCCTGTCCCTGCTCTTCATCCACCCCAAACGACTCCGTGCAGCTTCAACCTCTACTCCTACTTCTATCAGTTTATTTCTCACTATTTGGTTTCTTGGCTCCACCGAGGGATTAATATCTTCCTATCTCATCAAGTGTTCCAAAATTTGCTTGTTTGTGACATATTTTGATATTGCAAACCAACACAGGAGCTGCTGTGAGCTGGTATTTTGTTTGCTGGCATCTGAACATAGGTTTGCTGTCTGATAAACACATTCACACTCCAGCACAGGAAAATAAGATAGCAACAAGAAACAGATGTTCACTGATTTCTGCTGCTCCCCCTCAAGTTGTTCCATCTGAGAAAGAGGTTTGAAATGGTTTGTTAGTGTGCTGCTTTGAACTAACTGGAGGATTTGATGGAGAAATTAGGTTATAGGCTGAGAAAGGAAAACGTTGATGATTCTACTTCACTCATAGGTTACTGAAAAAAAAAATGCATAAAAGTTAGAACCCACACTAAGGTAAGAGAGAGCCTTTTTTTGCTGTGCTGGCTGCTGCTGCATTCTCTCTCTCTCCCTTCTTAGCTACATCTGTGTAAGTTCACTAACTACTTTCCTGCTGCTAATCCCCCCTGGTCGATCTACCTCTCTTATCTGGCACATAAGATAGATACTGGGATAAGACTGGGAAGTGGGGGGAAGGTGGAAGGGTGATTGGAAACCCCTCTTGGGGACTCTGATCTCTGGGAGTGGCTGTGGTGTTTCTGTATTACCTTTTTACTGTATATACCTGTAAATATCTGTAATATATTGTAAATATCTGCTTGTATATTGTGCAAAGCTGTAATACAAAGCTTCGTCTCCTTAACTTCCAGCAGGCTGAGTCTAGCCTGGGTTATTTCAAAGAAGGGGGTTGGGGTCAGGGAACTGCTGAACCACCACAGCTTAGAAAACCTCCAGTTCAAAGCCTGGCTCTGCAGTGCTGGCCCTGCTACGCTGCCTATTTACAGCACAAGAAAATCCATGGAGCCGTTAAAGTCCATTCATTTGAAAACCCCTCTCTCACTATGTCTAATTAATCTTGGGAGAAAACACACCAGCAGCTGAAACCAGCCACGTTCCAACATAGCAAGCTGAGGGAAACCAAAATAACAACGTGTCAAAAGAATTTTTCCTCCAAATGATGTAACAAAACAAAACAAAAAAACACCTTCCAAAAAACCCAAAAACCCACAGAATAAAAAAAAAAAAGGAGTTAATAAATCCTGCTGGTGGCTTTCCTAATGGACAATTTGTGTTCACTTTAAACATAATTTTCACTGTTTCAACACCAAAGCTGCTTTATGTGCAAACTCTTCATTGAATCAGGTATTTAGGATTGTTCCCTGCGGATTAATTTACCTTCTGAACAGCCCAAGATGATCTAAGCAGTGCTGCACAGCCTGGAAGTGATTGCTCTATGGACTTCATCTCTTCCAGCAGTTATTTTAAACCAAACCAATTTGGACTTCAGTTAAAAGGCAAAAGCGTAAGGCAGGGAGGGGAACTGACATGCAGAGCAGGGCTCGTGGAGGGGACCCCAGCTTACCAATGGTACAGTCCTGAGAGCTGCAGAGAAACCACAGCTTCCTCATCTATGCCTGAGAAAACAGCAGAGAATTCACCAGGCCTGCAGCAAGTGAGCTGGAGGCAGTGTAGATGCTGGGGTGAAAAGCTGCTGATGCAAATCAGGAGATCTGGAGAGTGTGCAAAGAGTTGGGCAGCTCTGAAGGGGTCAGATAGGTGGACCAGATGGTCACTGTAGGTCCCTTCCCACTGAAAAGCTAAACTATTCTATTCTACTCCATTCCATTCCTCTTTCTCTTCTCCTTTTCCCTTCCTTTTCCTTTCCCTTCCCACCCAAACCATCCCATGGTTCTATGATTTTAAACCTGAGGATGTCTAATCAACCAAGAGCCCAAAAAAATGTAATCTCTTAACAGACAGCATGCTCCAATTTGGGGAAAGATAACCTGATGACCTCAAATCCATCAAAGAGCAGGAATTTTTGCCTTAAGCCTTCTGCTGAGTGACAAACCTTTCAGCCTCCAGCCTCTAGCAGACAATACCCAGCAGAGCAGGATACATGACGGGACACGTTGAGCTGGGGAACCTGCAAACTGTTGGGATGTGAGAGGGGTTGCTGATGTGCCATGGGATGCATCCATCTTCCTGAGGCTCTTTTCACTGCTGCATCCATTCAGAAGGGGAAAAAAAACCCAAACAAATAGAACCCTGCAATGCCTGGGCCCTGCTCCACCACAGCTAGTGGGATGTGGACACAGAAAGCATGGATGTGGCAGCAGATGCTGGGAGAAGAGACACTGCTGTCTTGTGGAGGCACAGAGAGGATTATTGCAGGGGATGGACTAAGGTAGGAAAGACCTCATTGCTCTCTACAACTCCCTGAAAGGAGGTTGGAGCCAGCTGGGGTTGGTCTCTTCTCCCAAGGAACGAGCAGCAGGATGAGAGGAAATAGCCTCAGGTTGGGGCAGAGGAGGTTTAGCTTGGACATGAAGAACAATTTCTTCCCCAAAAGGGTTGTCAAGCCCAGGAACAGGTTGCCTAGGGCAATGGTGGAGTCCCCATCTTTGGAGGGAGTTAAAAGCAATGTAGATGTGGTGCAGGCTCTGGCTGATCTCTGGACTGCAAGTGCACACTGGTGGCTCACGTTAAACTTCTCATCCACCAGCACCCCCAAGTCCCTCTGCCCAGGGCTATCTCAAGCCAGGCACTGCTCAATCTATATCAGTGCTTGGATTTGCCTCGACCTAGGTGCAGGACCTTGATCCAAAAGGCCTCTTCCAACCAAAACGGATTCCTCGACTGTGACTCAAGACCTCCAAGTTTTTCTTGGCAGTGCATTTGCCTATGTCAAGCTTTCATTTTCAATCTTGGCTCCTTTCCCTTGGTGAAACATTTTGATTAGACCCTTTTTCCCCCACTCCTGCAAACGCCACAGTTGCCAATATTTTTACTTCTTTGGGTAAAAAGCAGAACCCTATCACAGCAGCAGTTCATCCAAGACAGCAGCACTGCAGCCAGCACTGCGCTTCCTGGAGCATTTCATGTAGTGATAGGACAACAAATATTATTTCTCACTTCTAATATTATTTCTCACTGCAAGTTGCCCCATGCCCTGGAGCAGGAGGCTTTCAACTCTCCTTGTCACCAGCCAAACAAGTGAGGGGATTTTGACCATCCCCTCCAGCTCTCCTCGAGGCAAAGATCACGCCTGGAAAACATCAACCTCTAGGGCCACCTTTTCAGATGGAACTGCAGGAGCATGCAGGTTTCTATAGCTACCACTTTCTGACGTCCAACAGCTGGAAATTCTGTGTAAAGATTTACAAAGTCTCCAGCAGGAAGCAGGGATTTTGGTGGCTGAAAGAAAGACCTGCGGGGCAGCAGCGAGCTTCACGCGTGGCACCCCAATGAGGTCCTCAAACACTCAGGCAACCTCTGCAAAGCCGACCTCGTTTCCACTGGTCTCCAGCAACATGCTGAAGCATGACTTGCCTCATTGCATTAGAGATGCCCTACCTAACGTCTACCAGTTGGCAGGCAGGAAAATAAATTTTTTACCCTCATCTGCATGAGCTTTCATAAACTTGGCCGCAGAAGGATGCCCCTAAATATAGCCACGGCGCTGCGGAGCGCTCCGGGGAGCTGGGCTGCCACACGCAGCAATTTGGTAGGCACAAAGCATAAGCCCAAAGCCTTCCTGAGGGAAGGCAGCAGCCTTGGGCAGTCACGTGCAGCCCACAGCCCAGGAGCCCCTAGAGCACTTGATGCTTTTAGAAGAACATTGTTCTCTGCTGGACACCCTCGGCCTGGGAGTTGAAGGTTTCTCTGTGCAGAGAGGGAAAAATTGACTTTCAGTCTGCTCTGCTCAAGACTTGAGGACAAAATCCACTCTCTGTATGCTTACAACACTGCTCTCAAATAGAGGGCTTAATTCATACAAACAGTCCAGTAAAGAGACAGAGATTAAACAGGTAAACCCATTTCTGCCTCCAGCCTCGAGGTATTATAAATCACAGCCAGCACACAAAAGGTCTTGAGACAGAATGAAAAATACCTTGGCAGTAGCATCCTGCTGACCCCAGAACTCCTCCTGCTCTAAATCTGAATTCCCTGCTGCAACAGCTGTCAAGCAGGGTGAAGAATGCTACAAACACCTGGAAGGGTTCATACCTGTGTGTGCTACGCGGGCTAGAGATGCATGACCTGGGTAAAAGAGCACCTGAACACTAGAGACACTCCCACAGCAGAGCACAGCTATGGGCAAGGGTCTGCACAGTGCCCACACCCTGCAGGCTCTCTGCCTTGCCCAGCCTGACCCCACACCACCCTACACCTTCACATGTCAGTACAGGGACCCACTGGATTGTCACAAGGGGCTGCTAAAATGTCATGAGAAGAAACGTAGAGAGACATCCAACCTTATTCTGGGCTGCATCCAGAATGCAGCCTGGAGAAGAGAAGGCTTCCAGGAGACCTTAGAGCAGCTCTCCAGTATCTGAAGGGGGCCTACACGAGGGCTGGGGAGGAACTACTGGCAAGGTCTTGTAATGAAAGGATGAGGAGGAATGGGTTTAAAGTGGCAGAGGGGAGATTGAAACTGGATGTTAGGAGGAAGTTCTTTGCAGTGAGGGTGGTGAGACACAGGAACAGGTGTCCAGGAAGCTGTGGATCCCTCATCCCTGGAAGCATTCAAAGCCAGGTTGGATGGAGCTTTGAGCAACCTGCTCTAGTAGGAGGTGTCCCTACCCATGGCAGGAACGTTGGAACTAGGTGGTCTTGAAGGTCCCTTCTAACCCAAACTATTCTGTGCTTTCCTGATCAATTTAACTCCACATCACCTCCCACCACCTGCTTTATTCAGTGCCCTCACTGTATTGTCCACCTTTTAGCATTATGGATCCTCCTTTACTTCTGTCTCATCAACATCAGTTCAAGTTTTATTCCCTTTAGCACCATCAGCAAGGACAAGTTTTCTTGTTTTTGGCTTTTTTTTTTGGGTGTGTTATTTTTTCCCCCCAAGTCCATTACAGCCTTGAAAACGGTTTTTAAATTGTAAGATTTAAACAAGAAAGCAGAAAGGAGGCACATGTGGGGGTGTGTGCACAAGGGGAGGGAGGGAAGTTACTTGCTGTAACTTTCTGGGCAAACTTGGATCATTGTGAAGCTTTTCATAACCATGAAGGTTAAAATCTTCTTGCTCTTAAAATAAAAGCTGAGAGTCCCATCTCATCTCAAGCCATCAACAGCTAAAGCACTAAAGAAAAGTCACTTATCACAGTATCCAAAATAACACTGTGGGAGTCAACAGCACTGAATTTTCCTCTAGCTCTCTTCTCTGTCTTTGTAGTTTATGCTTTCTTTCATTTTTTCACTCAGTATTTTTTTTTTCCATCTCCCAGGCTGAAATGATAAAGAGAAGCAAATTTCACAGCTGCAGTACAACCTCTGCTCTGTGCCACCTCCTTCAGCTTTAAACATCCTTCTTTCTCCTTGTTTTTCTCCCCAGAACTACAGAATCATTTGAGGGTGGAAAAGGCCCTCTGAGATCATTAAGTCCAACTTATAACCTAAAACCATGACATCATTAAGGTTAGAAAAGACCTCTAGGATCATCCAGTCCAACCATCAAACACCACCATGCTCATTAAGACATGTCCCCAGGGGCCATGGCCACAGGTTTCTTGAACACCTCCAGGGATGGGGACTCCACCACCTCCCTGGGCAGCCTGTGCCAATCCCTGACCACTCTTGCAAGAAAGAAATTGTTCCTCATCTCCAACCTAAACCCCTCCTTGTGCAACTTGAGGCCATTTCTTCTTGTTCTATCACTTAGCTGCTATGAAGAGGAGGCAAACACCCACTGTGCTCCAGCCTCCTCTCCAGGAGCTGTAGAGAGCAATGAGGTCTTAGCCTCCAGACTAAACACCCTCAGCTCCCTCAGTTGCTCCTCCCCAGACCTGTTGTCCAGACCCTTCATCAGCTTTGTTGCTCTTCTCTGGGCCTGTTCCAATGCCTGACTACTCTTGCAGCAAAGAAATTGTTCCTCATACCCCATCTCAGCTCCTGTAATTTCTCATCTCACACAACTGTAGCTGACTCATCATTTAAAAGCCAGACCTTGGTGTCAAATCCAACCCTTGATGCCTCAGTGGCTTCGCCAGGGGCAAAGCAGAACTGTTACTTGGTGTTTTCATGGTGTCTCCCCACCCTGACTCCCACCATGAACCAAGGCACACATGCATTTGCTTTCTGCTTGATTTGACCTTTTAATGAAATGGAGAAGGAACTGAATTGGGATTCAGAGGTGGTGTCCTTTAGCACTTCATGTGGTTGGGGTGCTGTGACCCCACTGGTTTTGCTCCAGAGCTGATGAGCTGCCTGATAAATAGCCTTCCCTTTTCACCCCCTAAACTGCCAGCCTGCCACCTGCAATACTGCAGACACATTAGTGAGCAATAGTTCACTATTCATCAACAGGAGACTTTCTGCTTCAGGTTGCTCCTCCTTTGGGGAATGAGCCCAAATGGAAGCTGCTGAGATTTCAAACCCCATCTGCAATTCGTCGAAATCTTATTCATTATTAACAGAGCATTTCATAATACTGATGGGAATGTCAGAATTCAAATGCTTGAGCTGTAAGATCACAAAAAAATATTTAACCTGAGTTAAATTTATCTTGATGTGCCTTTTGAGCTGCTCTTTGTTCCTTTCTCAAAGCAGTTAAACTTGCAAACAAATCTGTCTTGGTTTTATTGTCAGCAGCAGCTATTCTGCTTAGCATGCACTCCAGATGAATTTATTACAGGCCTATTTTTAACCCATGAACACATAAATCCGTAGAAAGCAACAACTTGATAAAAGCTCAGGACTCAGGGGGGAAAAAAACCCTCAACCAAACAGCAAAAAGAATGAAAAAAAGCTACATTCCAATGACCTCCTGCAGGGGATGGGGTCCTTTGCAGAACTACAAGGGTTGGAAAGGACCTGTAGAGATCATTTAGTTCAACTCACTCCTAAAGAAGGTTCACCTGGAGCAGGTTGCACAGGATGACATCCAGGTGGGTTCTGAATGATTCCAGAGCTGGAGACTGCACAACCTCTCTGGCAAGTCTGCTCCAGTCCTCCATCAACTCTCCCAAGTAAACAAGTTCCTCTTCATGTTTAGATCACAGAATGGTTTAGGTTGGAAGAGACCTCAAAGATCATCTAATTCCAACCCCCTGCCATAGGCAGGGACACCTCCTACTATAACAGGTCGCTCAAGGCCTCATCTAACCTGGCCTTGAACACCTCCAGGGAGGGAGCAGCCATAACCTCCTATGTTCAACTTCATGTCCATCACCTGGGAACCACTGAAAACAGCCTGGCCCCATCCTCCTGACACCCACCCTTGAAGAATGAGCAAGATCCTCGCTGAGCTCTGCATTAAGGAAATGCTGTTTCAGACTGGAATAAATCACAGCAAGAGGCCACAGGGTAACCGCAGGAGGCTGACCTGAAGTGCTGCTTCACCACCACAAGCACTGGGGTGAGGCTTTCCACACTGGCAAGAAATGTTTTCTGCTTTATTTTGCAGCCCTGCTAAACAAGACTGGTGGAGATTTCCTGATCTGCTGCTGCATTCAGGCTGCAAAACTTTCCAGTCCACTCCTGCAGTCCCATGGAGTACCAAGTTCCAATCCCCCCCNGGAAGCTGCTCAGAGGTTAAAGTCAGGTCAGCATTTTCACCAGCTTTTCTGTTTTACATGAAGAGGATTTAGTGTCTTCCAGGAGAAAGGGCTGACTTGCTCCTATCTCTCCTCTTGGCTCACCTCCTCCTCTCTCTCTCCTTCCCCACCTCTTTGCCAAACACAAGCCTCTGAAGTTGAAGACCTGAACCTTGTAACATCTTTTGTTACCCTTTCAATGTAAGCAGACCAAGCTGTACTGTAGAGGATCTAACATTTCCAGCTAAGTCTGTTCTAACCCAAGTGATGCATTGATTAAAGTCATCAGCAAGCATGAAATAGCCTCTGTGCTGCACAGATCAGAGATCTGCCACACTTGTTCCCTAATCATTGAAATTATGTAAGAGGTGACATCCAAATGGACAGGAATAACTCTGAGAGGACAAGCCATCAGTGAAAACCCCCACTGCTTAAAAACTGGTCTTTCCATCCAGATTAGAGCACCAAAGTGCCCACTTTGTGGATAGTTATGCTCTTAATGCAGTTAGCTCAGACTAAAGAGCCACACTCTGGTTTCCCTTTGACAAATTAATGCTGTGTCTGGCAATAGAGACATGGGGAAAAAAAAAATCAGCTTAATGTGGATAAAACCATTTTATGCTAAGCAAAAGTCACATGGAGAGAAGCAATTATGCATAATGGTGTCAGGATCAACTTCCCACCTTGATTAACTGTTTCTGTCCTTTTAATTCTCAAACATAGCTCTCAATTACAGCTCTCCAATCTAATGTTCAAACAGCACATTATTAACTCTCTGGGACATATGTTAGAGCCTCTGAGTTTTTAAACTATGACATTTGGTAGCAATTCACAATTACAGAATCACAGAACGGTCCAGGCTAGAAGGGACCTCCAAAGGTCATCCAGTCCAATCCCTCCCCTGCAGCCAGCAGAGACATCCTCAACCAGATCAGGTTGCCCAGAGCCCTGTTGAGCCTTACCTTGAGTATCTCCAGGGATGGGATCTCAACCATCACCCATGGCAACCTGTTCCAGTGTTCCACCACCCTAGATTTAGAAGTGATGCTCATCTGAGCTCAAGACTAATGGGTGGAAAAGATCAGATCATGCCCAAACCATAAATCTTACCAGAATGAGTAAGAAACTCCTTGGAGCTGCCTATTACTCTTGGAGCTAATGGTTTAGATCTCATACTCCCAACACAAGAAGGACATGGACCTGATGGAATGAGTCCAGAGGAGGCCACAAAGATGATCAGAGGGCTGAGCACCTCTCCTAAGAGGACAGGCTAAGAGAGCTGGGGCTGTTCAGCTTGCAGAAGAGAAGGTTGCAGGGGAATCTTAGAAAAGCCTTCCAGTACCTGAAGGGGGCTACAGGATAGCTGAGGAGAGCTGGGGATAGAGTGTTCAGAAGGGCTTGGAGTGATAGGACATGGAGCAATGGTTTGAAACTAGAGCAGAGGAGATCTAGAGTGGACATTTGAAAGAAGTTCTTTATAATGAGGGTGGTGAGACACTGGAACAAGTTGCCAGGGAAGTGGTGGAGGCTCCATCCCTGGATGCATTCAAGGTCAGGCTTGATGGGGCTCTGAGCAGCCTGCTCTAGTTGCAGATGTCCCTGCTGACTGCAGGGGGGTTAGACTGGATGCCCTTTAAAGGTCCCTTCCAACCCAGTGCACTCTATGAGTCAATGATTTGGGAGGAGCAGGAGGGACCATGACTCAGAAAACATAAAACTCCCAGAGAAAGGTTTACTCTTTCTTGCACACAGGAATAGCATCAAAATCAGAGTAGTTCTGACAAGGAAATCTCCAAGAGATTCACACTTTTCAGGTACAAAGGAAGCTGCTCAGACCAAAAGCCACATCATTACCATCACCTGCAGAGCCCAAAAGCAAGCATGAGATACACAAACAAGATGATTCTATCTGAATCCAACCATTGAGGAATGCAACCAGAAGGGAAAGCTGCTCCCTGACTCTCCAGAAACAGGAAAGCTGATGTGTTCCTGCCAGGAGAGCAAAGCAGGAGGTGGCCTTTGCTTCCTGCACATGGGCAATTTGTCTGCTTTGCTCTGTGGAGAAAATAATTCCAGGGAGCTGCTGCCATGCTGAGAGCACCCTTCTGAGCTGTTGCACACCCAATTCCCATCCCAACAGGGGGGCAGTGAGCAACCTGCACATCCATCTCCAGCCTCTCCTTGTTCCAGCTGACCTTGTGCCTGCAGATGACAGCAGAGGTACAGACAAGCAGACAAAAGCAGCCAATTTTCTTCACTGCTGTAAAGTCTGGCTGGAGAAGACCATTTCCCCCCCATGATCTGTTGCAGCTGTTCAGCCTCCATCAAATGCCAGAAGAAGAAGGTGCTGAAAATGTTATTGTCAAAATAAAAGGAGAGGAGGAAACAAGGGGAGAAAGAGGCTCTTGATTTCCTTTGAGTGCAAACACCAGCAGAGGAAGGCTTTGCCTCTTGAAAGCCTTGAAAAGTGCTTCCCCTGCTCCACACAAAGGTATTTGTCCATGGCTTCTCCATCTGGGATACATTAACATAGCCTTGGGATAAGCCACCTTCTGTTATTTCCAAAGTTTCCATGGGAAAATCTGAGTTCCCAGCAGAAGAACTTCTAAGAAGCTTCCTCATGAAATGCAAAAAAAAAAAAAAAGAAAAATGTTTTAGGCTTAAAAATTAATTCCTATGGTGCTCCTGTAAAGGAACAGGGCAGAAAATCACAGACTGACAGAATGCACTGGCTTGGAAGGGACCTCCAAAGGTCACCCAGTCCAAACCCCCTGCAGTCAGCAAGGACAACTCCAACTAGATTAGGTTGCTCAGAGCCTCATCAAGCCTGACCTTGAAAGCATCCAGGGATGAGGCCTCTACCACCTCCCTGGAGAACCAGTTCCAGTGTCTCACCTCTGAGCAAAAAGATTCAATATCTTATCAGGTCAGGAATTGGGACCATGCTGATGCTTCTCTGACTCCCAGGTGTACCTCAAAGGGCACCCAGACCTCCTCTGGCTTTCACATGGGAAAATAACTCCACATTTTGTCACTTTCAGGTTGGCAGCTGCCAGCCAGCCATAAGACAAGCCCAACACCACAGCACACCCTGACAGACCTCAGTGGTGCCAGCAGCTGAGAAAAGCAGAGCACAGGGGTTTTGTCTGTTCTGCTGCTCCACAAGAGGCTTTGTTCAAGTCTTAGACCTGATTCACAGCTCTGCCAGAGGTAAGACCCAGCTGGAATCAAGCATCCACTTCTACTCACCATGGTTTTCCAGCCCAAGCAAGGCTTCAAGAAGCTGCTGTTGGGAGAGGGTGAAGCTCTGCTCGTGGGGCATGGTGAGCAGAGAAGGAAGGGTGTGTGCCACTGCAATGCTTCTTCCCAGCATTCATTAACCTACTCGGGTTTGCAGCTCAGAATAGCTTCCAGATTTGCATTTTCAGACCAGGCAGAAGTGCTATAAAGGTTGCTGTGGCACACAGGAGCTGAACCAAGCCCAGGTTTCCTGATCAGCCAAGGAAAAATTTAGTAACTAGGAAAACTAAGCTCCCTGAATGATCAACCTGCCCTTCTTGTGTCTTTCTCAACACCACATGAACTGTTGGCAAAGTAAAAGCTGGAGAAAACACAGCATCATAGAATGTTAGAGACCTCCAGAGATCAGTGAGTCCAACCCTCCTGTCAGAGCAGGGGCACCTAGGGCAGGCTGCACAGGAATGCATCCAGGTTGGTTTTGAAAATCTCCAGAGAAGGAGACTCCACAACCTCTCTGAGCAGCCTGCTCCAGGGCTCCAGCACCCTCACACCAAATAAGTTTCTCCTCGTGTTGATGTGGAACCTCCTGGGTTCCAGCTTGTTCCTTGTCCTATCACTGGGCACCATCAGAATGAGCCTGGTACCCTCATCCTGACTCCTCAGCTATTTATAGGCATTGATCAGATCTCCTCCAAGCCTTCTCTCAGCCCCAGGTCTCTCAGTCTTTCTTCACATGAGAGATGTTCAAGGCCCCAGATCATCATCCTCACAATCTTTGCTGGACTCTCTCCAGCACCTCCCTGTCTGTCTTGAATCGGGGAGCACAAACTGGCCACAGTGCTGCAGGTGTGGTCTCACCAGAACAGAGAAGAGAAGGAGGAGAACCTCCCTAGACCTGCTGGTCACACTTTTCTTGATAAACCACATAAATACTCCCCATAGAACATGTGGCAAGGACCATCCTGCCTGATGTCCCACAGACATCATTCTCTTCCCATTGTGCTCTTAACAGCTGTTGAGCAGAAACTAATCTGCTCCTGTCGTTTCCTCAGGCCTCTTTACACTTGTAACCTGCAGCTCACTGGAATAAAAAACCTGCTTCAACAGCTGCAGAAGCTCACTGCAATTGGGAGCTAATTTCATTGGGCTCCTGCCTAAGGCTAGGCTCAAGAGAAGCAGCTCTGTGAGGGGCACAGAGTGACTGATAAGGTGGCAGTGACAGTCACAGGGCACAGAGGGTAATCAGGCTTTTATATTTGTAATTATAGAATCCAGCAGTATTTGAACTATGAAGATGCAGCTTCTTTCCTCTGACATCAAAGAGCAGCAGCTAGGGACTAAATGGCATTAAAGGGGGGGAAAAAAAAAAATCCTGAAAAATTAGATGCTTTTAAAATGACTTGAGGTGGCAGGAGGGGGTGGCAGCTCCAGATAACAGCCACTTCCTGCCACCAAGACCAACGCAGCTTCCTTACTTCCTTACTGTCTCTCTAAATCAGCATCTCCCCAGTTACAAATGGGCATGGACAGCTGCTGAAGGAAAGGATGCAGAACAGAGCTGAAAGAGTCTGGTGGAGGCTACAAAGGTGCTGAGGGGCCTGAAGCATCTCTGTGTGGAGGAAAGGCTGAGAGCCATGGGGCTGCTGAGCCTGGGAAAAAGCAGCTTGAGAGTGGATCTGATCAATGATCATCCACAGCTAAAGGATGAGGGGCAAGAGGATGAGGCCAGACTCTTCTCAGTGGTGCCCAGCAACAGGACAAAGGGCAACAAGCACAAACTGGAATCCAGAAGGTTCCACCTGAGCATGAGGAGAAATTTCTTTGGTGTGAGGATGCTGGAGCCCTGGAGCAGGCTGCCCAGAGAAATTATGGAGTCTCCTTCCACCTGGACATTGTGGTCCTGGGCAAGCTGCTGTGGTTGGCCCTGCTTTAGCAGGGGTGTTGGACTGGATGATCTCCAGAGGTCCCTTCCAACCACCAGCATGCTGGAATTCTGGGATACAAAACAGAGGAAAAACTTACTAGAAAAATAAACAACCCAAGAACCTCACCAGAACAAAAAGTGACAATAATGCTTTCAGAGTCACAGAATACAGGGGGTTGGAAGGGACCTCTGGAGATCACCTATTCCAACCTTCCTGTCCGAGCAGGTTCACCTACAGCAGGTTGCACAACCAGAAGCAAAAAGATGGAGATGGGATGCAGGAAGAGAAGAAGGAAGAGAAAAACTCTTCCTCTTTCACTGTTTAAACAGATTCCAAAACGCTGCACCAATTCATTTGGCTTTTCAGCCTCATCCATTCCAACTTCCACCAACCCCATGTGGTTTCACCTGTGCTAAATGGAAGCTGGAGGGGCACAACTCCCTGTGGTCACTGCAGTTCTGACTCTGACCTGTTGGAAGGCAGCAAAGGGGAAAAGCATCTGGTGGTCCTAGTGGATGGGAGACCGACCATGAGCCAGCAATGTGCTATGGGGGCCAGGAGGGGCAATGCCATTTTAGGGGGTATTAAAAGGGCTGTGCTTAGTAGGTCGAGAGAGGTTCTCCTGCCCTCTACTCTGCCCTGGTAAGGCCTCATTTGGAGTACTGTGTCCAGTTCTGGGCCCCCCAGTTCAAGAGGGACATTGAACTGCTTGAGAGAGTCCAGCACAGAGCCACAAAGATGATGAAGGGAATGGAACATGTATATTACAAGGAGAGCCTGAGGGAGCTGGGGCTTGGAGCGTGGAGCGTGGAGGAGACTGAGCGGTGACCTCATCAGTGTTTATAAAAATGTAAAGGTGAGTGCCAGGAGGCTGGAGCCAGGCTCTGCTAGGTGATGCCCAAGGCCAGTACAAGGGGCAATGGTGGAAGCTGAGGCATAGGAAGTTTCATTCAATCATGAGGAGGAGTTTCTTCACTGTGAGGGTGACAGAACACTGGAACAGGCTGCCCAGGGGGGTTGCGGAGTCTCCCTCTCTGGAAATACTCAAAACCTGCCTGGAAGTGCTCCTGTGGGATCTGGCATAGGTGATGCTGCTCTGGCAGGGATGCTGGACTGGATGGAGCTTTGGAAGGAGCTTTGGAGACCCCTTCCAGACCCTGACGTTCTGTAATTCTGTAATGCCAAACCACCCCCAGGGGCACCTGCTGAAGCCAGAGGGTGGACGCCTGCCTGCTCGGCGGCAGGGCAGGGCAGGGCAGGGCAGGGCAGGGCAGGGCAGGGCAGGGCAGGGCAGGGCAGGGCGAGGAGGCGACGGGGACGTCACTCACCGATGATGCCGCTGTCCCTGCTCTCCAGCGTGGAGGTGGGGCTGGTGACGGCGCCGTAGGTGCAGTCCTTGGTGGTGACGCTGGTGCTGACGGGCGGCAGGGTGGAGCAGGGGCTGCTGGCGGGCGGCGAGGCCGTGCTGCTGGTCAGCGTGGAGCAGGGACTGATGCGCTGCGTCACCGCCGAGCTCTGCAAGACACCAACCGCAGACGTGGCAGCCAGGGACGGCCTGGGCCGGCCACTGCTCGAGGCTGCGCCTCCAACACTGGGCTCAGCATTGGGCACCTCACTACGTGGGCATTGAAGGGCAGGAGCAGGTCCAGAGAAGGGCAACGAAGCTGGGGAAGGGTCTGGAGAACAGGGCTGGGGAGGAGCAGCTGAGGGAGCTGGGGGTGTGCAGCCTGCAGAAGAGGCAGGTGAGGGAGACCTCATTGCTCTCTACAGCTCCCTGAAAGGAGGCTGGAGTGAGGTGGGGGTTGGGCCTCTTCTTCTTCATATCAGGTAATAGAAATGGCCTGAAAGGCTTAGAATCATAGAATGGTTTAGGTTGGAAGAGACCTCAAAGATCATCTAGTTCAAACCCCCTGCTACAGGTTGGCAATTAAGAAAAAATTCTTCCCTGAAAGAGTGGTCAGGGATTGGAACAGGCTGCCCGGGGAGGTGCTGGAGTCAGCATCTCTGGAGGTGTTCCAGAAATGCATGGACATGGCACTTGGGGGCATGGTGGTGTTAGGTTGACAGCTGGACTTGATGCCCTCAGAGGTCTTTTCCAACCAAAAGAATTTCTCTGAATCTCTGTCACTCAACACAGCCCAGTGCCAGGGGGTAAAAGTCTGTCTAAGGCTCATGCTGGAGGGTTTGCTTTGGGTGGTGAGGTTAAGAAAGTGCTTTCCTGTTCCAAATGAATGCCTCCTGTGCCAGCCCACAGCTGCAGGAAGCACAGGCACTGGGCTTGTTCTCATGCCTGAGAGACTGCAGCTTCCACATTCAACAGGAAACACAGAAATCACAAATAAAGGAGCTTTAAACAAAAGTCTGGTTCCACACTTTGTTAGGAGTTTTGCTTCCTTTGTTAGAATTGATCTGAAAGTAAAACAAAAGAGACAGAGTAGCAAAAAAAAAAAAAAAAGCCAATAGAAAGAATTAAAAGAGAATTAAATTCTGTGTCTCTGTTGAAGTGGAGATGTGCAGGGTGGTAACTACACAGCATGAGCTCACCTTTTCTTCCAGCACAGCTCCATCACATGCAAGAAATCCTACACAGAGCAGTTGTTATGTTGCTCTGTAAATGTTTCCTTCACTCAATTGGTTTGACAGCCTTGTGAGAGGAAGCTCAACACCCCTGATCAAGATACAAGACAGCGCTTCCCTGCCCAGGCATGCCCTCCCCACCAGATAAAAAGCTGAAGCCCCTCCTCAAAAGAGGGAGAATGTTGCTCTCAAGGGCAGAACAAAACAAAGAGCTGCAGCAGCAGACAAGAAAATGGTTTCCAAAGTTACAAAGAGCCTAGAAGCTACTGTGTGCAACAAACCTGGAAGGGGTTACACAGCTGTGCACAGAGCTGAGCTTATTACACCAACAAAATCATCCTTGAATTCAAACTGAGACATGTCATGAGACAAGGCAGAGCTCTTGCTTTAACCACAGCCCACTGGATACCCAAGTTTGCTTCATGGAAGTTCCTCCTCTCTAGGGAGATGTCCCAGAGCATCTGCAGGCAGTGCTGCTGCAATCATCAAACCGTAGGATGGTTTGGGTGGGAAGAGACCTTTAAAGCTCATCCAGTCCAACCCTGCTGCAGTCAGCAGGGACACCTGCAACTAGAGCAGATGGCTCAGAGCCCCAAACAACCTGACCTGCAATGGCTCCATGCATGGAGAATCTACCACCTCTCTGGGCAACCTTAGCCAAGGTCTCACCACCCTCAGTGTCAAAACTGCCTCCCTTCTCTGCGGTCTCAACTTCCTCTTTCAGTGTCAAACCATCACCCCTTACCCTGTCACAACAGGCCCTGCTCAAATGTCTGTCTCCAGCTTTCTGACTGGCCCCTTTAAGGCTAAGATAAGGTCACCCCAGAGTCACTGGAGAATAACAAGCACAGGAAATGGGCCACTGACCACAGTGCTGGGAAGACCCAGCCACCTTCAGCACCCTCACACCAACATCAGAGCAATCACCCAGAACTACATTAAAAAGGGCAGCTTCAGTATTTCCCTTGCCCATGACTAACCTAGACCAGCCATCCCACTCCTGCTCTGGGTGTCAGAGGAGTCATCACCTCTGGGGTGGGTCAGGCCATCAGTCCATCTCCCCTCAAGTACAGAACCATAGACTCAGGAAGGCTGAAAAGACCTCTAAGATCATCAAACCCAGACATCAATCCAACACCACCATGCCCCAAGTGCCACATCCACAGGTTTTTTAACACCTCCAGGGATGGTGACTCCACCACCTCCCTGGGCAGCCTGCTCCAGTGCTTGACTGAGTAGGTGAAGATGCATCAAGTGGAAAAAAAAGCAAGGGCTTTTGAGCATGCAGTCCTCCCTTATCTTTCTGCCTCTGCAGAGGGGAGGTGACCTCATCTCCCCCTTCCTCAGGGAGCACTGCAGAAGCATCTCTCTCCTACACTGCTGCTGCTTCCAGCAGCTAAGCTCTGTGGACAGTGTTTATCCATTGCTGTGAAGCAGTACAGGTCTGAAGGAAGGAAGAGCAGAGGTTAATTCCCCATTTGGAATCTGTTTTAATGTGGGATTCCTTCTGTTCTGTGTGAAAACTTCCCTAATTGCTGTAGGGATTTGGATTTCCTCCTCCGTCTCACTCAGCCCCAAGGTGACCACAGAGAGCATCATGTTTGCAAGCTGCAGAAGAGCTTGGACATCTGGTTTCTTTCTTTCTTACTATTTAATGTTTGAAGCTAAAGAGGGAAAAAAAAAAAAAAAAAAGGCCTAGGATGGACTTTTGTAAGTGGAACATGTACAAGAGTTACTGCTTTTGAAATGAGAAGGCAGATCCCCTGCACAGCCACCAGGATCTCATTAACCAGGGGAGGTTCAGGTTGGATATTAGGAAAAACTTCTTCCCAGAAAGGCTTCTCAGGCACTGGAACAGGCTGCCCAGGGAGGTGGTGGAGTCCCCATCCATGGAGGTATTTAAAAGACACCTGGATGTGATGCTGAGGGACGTAGTCTAGTGGCAGTGTCTAAGCAGCAGTGGTGGGACTGTGAGCTCTGGGGGAGTGCTTGGACTTGATGATCTCAAAGGTCTCTTCCAACCTCAGCAGTTTAAATGTGCCCAAGGTATCTCAGAAGGCTTGTAAAAATCCTTTCTCAGAGCATAACCACCCCAGCACTAGAGGTGCAATGGAGCATGCCTGTGAGTGGTGGGAGCCTCTGCCCTCCCACCAGCGTGGCTGCATCAATCTTAACTTCATTAGTGCCCCAAATGAGGCTCAGCACATTGACAGCATGGGGACTGAGTACCAATCTGACAGCTCCACAGGGCTGAGTTTGTGTTGAACAGAGGTGGCAACATGGCAGAGAATGACCCACATGGGGACTTCCACCATTGTTTACCTTTTCCCTCTGGTATCCAGATAAAACACCCCACAGGGAAGGAGGAGGCTGCCACCAAATCGTCTTCCACAAAACTCAGGAGAAGCAAACTCCTGAGTGTCAGTGTCAGAGGAGTCATCACCCCTGGGGTGGGTCAGGTCCTCCCCTGGTGCAATCTGAGGATGTTTCCTCTTGTCCTATTGTTTATTTCTTGGGAAAAGAGACCAACCCCCACCTGGCTCCAAGCTCCTTTCAGGAAGTTATAGAGAGTGAGAATGTCTCCTCTCAGCCTTCTTTTCTCAGAGGGGACTGACCCCCACCTTGTTCATGCTGTCCCCTCTCTGTCCAACCTGTGAGTCACCAGTGGCTCATGGTTCTTGTTCTTATCCATTCTTTTCTGCTCTGGGTACTTAGCAAATGCATTTCCTTTTCCCCAGCAGCCCTGCAGGCAAGCTGAGTGCTCCATAAATTCTGGCTCCCTGCGAGTTCTGCTTTCACACCTTTGTTACATCACCTGCCATGCGCCTCCTCAACCAACCCTTTTCATCTTCTCCTGCAACTATGGAAACATTTTGCTTGAAAAAGACCTCCAGCATCATCAAGTCCAACCATAAACCCATTGGAGGGAATGAGTTACTGGGATCTGGTGTGCTGCTGGGCTGGGCAGGCGAACCACACTGACCTACCCACACACTCTGTTAGCTTCCCAGTAGCCATCAGACCAAGCACAAGCACTGCCACGCCAGGTGGCATCTTCAATCACACAGTTCAGTTGTTTATGCCTTAGAATCAGGGAGATGTTTAGGTTGGAAAAGACCTTTAAGACCCGAGTCCGAACATTAACCCAGCACTGTCAGTAATAGGACAAGGGGGAATGGATTGAAGCTGGAAGAGGGGAGAGTGAGACTGGATGTTAGGAAGAAGTTCTTTACAGTGAGGGTGATGAGACACTGGAACAGGTTGCCCAGGGAGGCTGTGGATGCTCAAGGTCAGAATGGATAAGGCCTTTAGCAACCTGGACTAGTGGGAGGTGTCTTTGCCCATGGCAGGGGGGTTGGAACTGGATGATCTTTAAGGTCCCTTCCAACCTAAACCATTCCATGTTCTATCATCCTCCCTTCAGCTGACAGCACCAGTGGCTGATGAACTGCCAGAATTGATATTCTCCCCAGTCCTCTTCTGTGTTGTGTTATCAATACAACTCTCCAAGAAGGAGCTGCTTGCAACTGGAAACCACCAAATGGCAGAGTGCATCACTTGGCACTGCCTGAGATGCTTTATTTCTGTATTGATGGAGAAAAATGTTCCCTTCTGCAAGTTTTAAATATAAATTTCCATTGACAGAACGTTCTGTGGTGTTATTGCTGCTGTTTCATCTGCCACATTTTCACCAAGCTTTGAAAAATTAGGCTGTTCTCTGAGTCTCATTGTCCTTTGGGCTCCTCTGGCTGCCAATGCTGTTTAAAAAAAATATAAGTTTCCCTCCCCCCCCCAAAGAAACCCCAAACTGTAGAAGAAGAATTTGTTCTTTAGCATCTCTCATTAAGAAAAAGCTCCCAAACCACAGCAATCTGGGTTAGGGATTATATCCTCTGACATCTTTGGAGTACGGCAACTGAATGAAAATGCAAAGTGTTGATGTAAAGATTGGGGCAGCTTTAGTGCCCAACACCTTTATTCTTTATCTTCCCTTCAGCTCAAGCAGTGGTGAGATGGCAAATCATTACTTCCTCGCTTGAGAAGGCAAAGCATGGGCAGAATAACAAGCAGCAGCCAAGTCCCAGCTTCTGACACAAAGAAGGTTTTCTTTGCCCAGTCCATGGAAATTAACACATTAAGCCCTAGAAAATTGCTCTCGATTTTGAGTTCCAGTGCAAACTGGTAGTCAAAGTCTCCATCAGATTTTAATTAATCGATGATTAATGGAAGAATTAATCTCTGCAAATCCCATAAGTGCCTCACTGTGTGATTTTCAACACTACTCTAAGCAGGGGAGCGGAAGAAATTCAATTTGGGAAGGAGAGCTGGAGAGGTTTTCAGAAGATTTGCCTCAATTCAGGTACAGCTTCAGCTGGGACAGGATTTGTGCATGGCCCTGGTCTTGAGACAGCCACTGATAGATGGCAAAAGTCAGGGGACAGCCATCGAGGCTGTTGGATGGATGAGCTTAGAATGCTCAACATGCTCAGGAGCTTACTACAAGAAAGACATTGAGTTGCTGGAGTGTGTCCAGAGAAGGGCAGTGAAGCTGGTGAAGGGTCTGGAGAACAGAGCTGGGGAGGAGCAGCTGAGGGGACTTGGGTTGTTCAGCCTGGAGAAGAGGAGGCTGAAGAGGAGACCTTCTGACTCTCTACAACTATATGTAAGGAGGTTGTGGTCAGCTGGGTGTTGGCCTCTCCTCCCAAGGAACTGGCAACAAGAGAAGAGGAAACAGCCCCAAGTTGTGTCAGGGAAGGTTTAAGCTGCACATTAAGGACAATTTCTGCACTGAAAGAGTGGCTAAGCCCTGGAAGGGGCTGGCCCAGGGCAGCCTGTGCTCAAAAATGTGTGGATGTGGTGCTTAGGGACATGGTTTGGCAGTGGACTTGGCAGTGCTGAGTTAGCAGTTGGACTTAATGATCTTGCAGGTCCAACCTTAATGACTTGATTCTATGCAGGAGAAGAGGCTGATGGAGAGAGGCTCATTCAGCCTGGAGAAGAGACAACAAAACTGCATCAAAGGATAGCTGCAGCCCTCTGCTGTCTGCAGAGGCTGCAGAGAATCACAGAATTAACCAGGTTGGAAATCTGAGATCATTGAGTCCAACCTATCACCTAACACCTTCTAATGAACTAAACCCTGGCACTAAATGCCTCATGCAGTCTCCTTTTAAACACCTCCAGGGATGGGGACTCCACCACCTCCCCGGGCAGCCCATCCCAATGCCAATCTCCCTTTCTCTGAAGAAATTCTTCCTAACATCCAGCCTGAACCTGTCCTGGCACAGCTTGAGGCTGTGTCCTCTTGCTCTGTCCCTGGTTGCCTTGGAGAGGAGACCAACCCCAGCTGGCTACAACCTCCCTTCAGGTAATTGTAGAGAGCAATGAGGTCTGCCCTTAGCCTCCTCTTCTGCAGGCTTAGAAGACACAACCATGCTCTTCCCAGAAGTGCAGAAGGAAAGGAGCAGAAGCAGCAGTCACAGGTTATAGCATGGAAATTTTCTGCCCTACAGAAGGAAAAATCCCTTTCCAGTTGGAGCTGTCAGTCCCTGGAACAGGCTGCAGATCCTCCATCCGTGAAGATGTTCCAACCTCGCCTGGACAAGCCCTGAGTGACACAGCCCAGCTTTGAAGCTCGCTCTGCTTCCAGCAGGCAGCTGGATTGAGATGACCTCCAGGGGTCATTCCCAACCTCCAGCGTTCTGCAATTCTAGGCAAGTGCTGACAGCAGGAGACACTCACAAAGAAAGGGGAAAAAAACCCAAGCTGGGTAATTGAGGAACCAGCCTCTCTTTATCTCCACCAGCACATGAAGAACATCCAAAGGCCCTGTCAAACTTTGTCATGCAAAAATTAGCACACAGCCCAAGATACCAATCTATTTTAGAGGACAACTCCCTGCTCTTTCTCTTTAGATTCTTCTTTATGTTCCCAAGCCATCTTTGGCTTTAGAGAAAAGATGGGATTTAAATTTATTTTTTTTATTGTCAAAAGGCCCCAACAAAAGGCACCATTTATAGCAGAAAGCTCTGCTTGGCTTTGAAGTCTTCAGTTCAGATAGGTGCCTGCTAAAAGCACCTCTGCCAGCACAATGCATGGGCCAATGTAAAGCACATTTCAAATCCACCACAAGTTTCAAAAAATGGAATGGAAGTGTTAAAAGCTGAACCATAGAATCATAGAATTAGTCAGGGTTGGAAGGGACCTCAAGGATCAGCCAGTTCCAACCTCTCCTGCCATGGGCAGACACTTTGCACTAGATCAGGCTGTCCAGAGCCTCATCTAGCCTGGCCTTAAACACCTCCAGGGATGAGGATTCCACCACCTCCCTGGGCAATGCATTCCAGGCTCTCACCACCCTCACACAAAGTCTGTCCCCAGCTTTCTGATCAGCCTCTTTGAATACTGAAAGGCCACAGGAATGTCTTCCTGGAACCTTCTTTCCTCCAGACTGAGTTGGGGTTGCCCAGCCACCTCCCTGGGCAGTCTGCTCCAATGCTGAGCACTCCTTCAGGAAAGATTTTTTTCCTAATATCCAACCTAAACCTCCCCTGGGTGCAACTTGAGGCCATTGCCTCTCATTCTATCACCTGATACTAGAGAGAAGAGAGCGACCCCACCTCACTCCAACCTCCTTTTGGGGCGTTGTGGAGAGTGAGAAGATCTCCCCTCTTTGGCCAGCCACAGGGGACGTAACAAACTCCATCACAGTCCAGACTTGATGATTTGCCTTCTGTCTCTGTTTCCAAGCAGGAAATCACCTCATTCAGCAAACATGAGCCAAACCTGGGACTCCTCTCTGTAGAAACCAGGCTCTGGCTGCTCACCTCCTTCCTGGAGAAACGGTGAGCCCTTATGTAACGCTGCCAGAGGACTTGTGCACAGGAGATGCCATGGAGGCAGAGATGATTTTGGTCACTCTAATCTGATCAGCCACGCTGCCCACTCCTCCAACAGTTGTCAAAAGAGACAAACAACAGAAGCTGTTTCACAGGGCAGCAGCTGAGCCTCGAAGCCACAGCGCTGCAGCCATGAGTCACTGCTCAGCCAGCAGATGCAACCTTTTACCTCAGAGCCATTATTTCACCACGATGAGACACTCAGCTGCTGTGCAATTAGAGAACGAGCACCGCTGCATGCAGACCACCACCCGTGCAGGAGGAGTAGGAAGGTCTGCAGAGGTCCTACCTGGTTCTCATCCTGCACCTCCATGCTGTACTGGGGGCCTGGCTGTACCTCTGTGACTTTCTCTCCAAGGAGGAAGCCCAGGCGAGTCATGAGTGTGTTTGCTGCCTCATCTACGGATGGAGGGGGTCCCAGTTCCTGCTCAGTATCACCTAAACGAGAAGAAAAAGAGAGTCAGTCAGGAAAGGTCTCCCGTGGCTGCTGCCCTGCGTTTTCACCAGCAGGACACCGTTCACTTTTCACGCCGCAGCCTCGGAATCTGGGTTTTCAGGTTATTCCCTCTTCAAGGCTGCTTTAATGTCACATGCATAGAATTGCAGAGTCATTAAGGCTGGAAATGACCACTAAGATCAAGCCCAGCCACCAACTTAAGACCATCATGGCCATTACACCATGTCCCCAGTGCCACATCCATAACGTTTTGAACCCTGACAGGGATGGGGACTCCACCACCTCCCTGGACAGCCTGTTCCAGTGTCTGACCACTCTTGCAGCAATGGTGCAATGGTGCAACTTGAGGCCATTTCCTCTTGTCCTATCACTTGTTCCTTGGGACATGAGACCAACCCTCACCCCTCTCCAACCTCCTTTCAGGGAGGTGTAGAAGAAGGTCTCCCCTCAGCCTGAGCTGTCAATGCAGGTTCCTTCCAACATTAGCTGTCGTTTCTCTCATTGCTCATTGCATATTCAGCACCTCCCATGGTAGCAAACACAACCACCTCACTCCTGTACCAGGAGCACCAAAGCCATCAAGGACACAGATTTCCTGCACCACCAAAGGAGAAGGGAGAGCCTGCCCTCTCCTCTCATGCAGAAACCACCTCCAAGTCACTCACTGAGGACTTGGAGTTCCACTTCCCATTTTGAAAGCACTCCATGGGGTGCAGAGCAGCCAACCTCTGCCACCAAGTGCTTGACAGAAAAGAAAAGGACAGAGAACCCAAGTGCATCCTCCTCAGCCAAGCTACCCATGACCACCTCAAAGCCACTGCTCTCCAGACACCAAACCTCCTTGAGCAGTCATGACACAAAGCAAAGTCCACCCAGCAAGGCCAGAAATTAGGTCAAAACCAACACTTCAGATATTTTTTCCTATTTATTTTTTTTTCTAGCAGTTTTAGAAGAGCAGCACAGAAGCTCCCAGGCAGTAGTGCCCAGCAGGGAAAAGGCCAAATGTGGGGCTTGGCATTGCTGAATCTTTGTCTAAGAAACACTGGGGGAGGTTTTTGATTTCTGGTATCACAGAAGTTCTGAAAGTCAGGTTCTCCCCTGCTCACACCAGCAGCAGTATTAAAGCCTGAAGGTCAAGTTCTTTCCACATTATACTGAAGCAATACCGTGTGCAGTGCAGTTGTAGCAGACTAATTAGGATTTGCAATTAGTCTACAGTTAATTATTCATCTGATAATGTAGGATCTGGAAGGGAGCCCATCTCCATTTCCCAGCTCCATCCTGGCTGGGGAGGGGTAGCTCCAGCACTCAGCCTCAAGCTACAGTAAAAAGATGTTACCTTAAATATGACTTCTTGGTAACTGGAACTGAAAGCCACAAATCACAGGATCTGGGATATGCACAGGAGCTCAGAAAAATAAAGACAACTGCTTCCAGAAAGTCCCATTCAACTCAGAATCACAGAACCATAGAATCACTAAGGCTGGAAAAGACCTTTAAGATCATCAAGTCCAACTGTAGCTCAACTACCAGGACCACTGAACTGTATCCTGCAGCACCACATCTACAGCTTCTTGAACACCTCCAGGGATGGTGACTCCACCACCTCCCTGGCTAGCCTGTTCCAATGCCTGAGCACTCTTGCAGCAAAGAAATTCTTCCTCATGTCCATCCCAAACCTCCCCTGGTGCAGTTTCAGGCCAGAGGTTAAAATCACCCAAGCTCATCTCTGTAAAGAAATGTGTCTCAGTGAAGGAGGTGAGGGAGGCTGAGAGAGTTGGGGCTGATCAGCCTGGAGAAGAGAAGGCTCCAGGGAGACTTTAGAGCTGCATTTCAGTGTCTGAAGGGGACCTACAGAAGAGCTGGAGAGGGACTGTTTAGAAAGGTCTGTGGTGATAGAATGAGGGGCAATGGTTTGGAACTGGAGCAGGACAGAGTTAGGTTGGACATCAGCGGGAAGTTCTGCACAACTGAGGTGTTGAGACACTGGAACAGGCTGCCCAGGGATGTGCTTGAGGCCCTGTCTCTGGAGACATTCAAGATCAGACTTGATATGACCCTGGGCAGCCTGATCTAATTGGAGGTGTCCCTGATGACTTGGAGGGGCATTGGAAAAGATGACTTTTGAGGATCCCTTCCAACCTGATGCAATCTGTGAATATGTCCAATCTAAACCTTCCCTGGCACAACTCAACCCATCTCCTCTCATCCTATCACTAGTTACCTGGGAGAAGACACACATCCCAGAGAAGCTTAAAGGCATTTTTTGGTGCCCCACCTGCACACCTCCAAATTCAATACCATGGAGAAGCTCACAGTCAACTGCACCCATGTCCAGAAGTACCACCAGCTCTGGCAGCTGAGCATCTGGAGCAGTTCTTATTCCATGGTGACTTCTCAGTCAGGAAAATGGATTCTGGAGTATGATAATAGAAGCTGCCTTTAAATTACTGAATCCCTATTGTACTGCCTCAGACAACGCTGACGTGAAGAGGGTGGATTGAAGAGGGAGCCAAATTTAGACGGCTGGCCCAATTTTCTGAACTGCTGACCACCCACATTCAATCCGTGGGCATCCACTGTCTCGGGGAGTCAAATCCAGAACAGACACCTTTATGTAAAATGGAAATTAGAGACACTTTCATTTCCAAGGTTACTTTCCTCTTCCCAAAAAAAAAAACCCATCAAAAATCCAAGCAGGCTTTGAGAATTTATCCCAGATATCTGTATCTAGGATATGGCTCTCTTCAGACCATTACAAGTTTATTACACATTCCCCATGCTGTTTTCAGATCTCAGGATCACAGAATGGTAGGAAGAGATCATAGAATGGTTTAGGTTGGAAGTGACCTCAAAGCTCATCCAGTCTCAACCCCCTTCCATGGGCAGGGACACCTCCCACTAGAACAGGTTGCTCAGGGCCTCATCCAACCTGGCCTTGAACACTGTCAGGGAGGTTGTGGAGCACAGAATGTGATCTTTGATTCTGTGCTCCACAACCTCCCTGGGCAACCTGCTCCAGTGTCTCACCACCCTCACTGTAAAGAACTTCCTCCTAACATCCAATTTCAGTCTCCCCTCTGCCAGTTTAAATCCATTCTTTCTCCTCCTGTCATTACAAGACCTTGTCAATAGTCCCTCTGCCTAGAGCAGGTTATTTGACTGGGTTTGGAACAACTCCAGAGATGGAGGCTCCACCACCTCTCTGGGCAGCTGAGATCCACCCTTTAAATATTGATAAGCATTGAGAAGATCCCTCCTCAGACTGCTCTTCTCCAGGTTAAAAAGCCCCAAGTCCTTCAGCCTTTCTTTGTAAGAGAGATGTTCCAGTTAGTCTCCTCACCATCTTCATAGTCCTTTGCTGTACCCTCTCAAGGAGTTCCCTGTCCTTTCTGAACTGAGGGAGGACAGAGTTGGACACAGTACTGCAGATGAGGCCTCAGCAGGGCAGAGTAGAGTGGAAGAAGAACTTCCCTCAACCAACCTGCTAAGCTCTTCTTGAGGCACCTCAGGATGCCATTGGCCTTTTTGGCCACAGAAGCACATTGCTGGCTCAAGATCACTTAGGACAGGATATGAACAGAACACACACCTGGTGACTCCTGCGTTGGGTGGCCCTGCTGCAGCAAGGCTGCTGGACTAGATGACCCTCAAAGGTCACTTCTATCCCCTGTGACTGTGCTTCAGTGATGCCAATCAGACTCACCCTGTGTTGAGACATCTTGGCAGACAGGACAAGCTGGGTCTATGCCTACACTGCCCACCCAGGGCAGGATTTAGGAAGAGTGCCCAGAGTATGCTGGGGCAAGGTGCAGGACACTGGGCAGAGCTGGTTTCCTTCAGTTCAGCCTCAGGGACCACTCACAACCATTGGAGTTGGAAAAGACCTCCAAGATCATCAAATCCAACCATCAACCAAACACAGAACAGGCAGAACAGCTTGCTCCTGAGAGGCTGGGCTTTCACCTTCTCCTTAAACCTCGTCTGCACCACCCCTAAAATATCTCCAAGGGGCACAAGGCTGCCTTTCACCTGCAATATAAAGAAGATGATGAGCTTATCCCATGAGGACAGAGTATGTAGAGAGGATAATAATTGCCTGCTCTGCTAAGAGCCTCAATTCACCTGCGAGATGCTGCTCATGGCAGAAGTTATCAAGTACCAAAGCAGCTGAGCTCTGAGAGCATCACATTTAGTGGAGGATGATCCATTATGTTATTACAAGGTGGCTTTCACAGCCCAGATAACTCTGAACTTAAGCAAAGCACCATTGTACTGGATTATTCCTTCCTTTGGTTTCAGGTCTTAAAAAAAAAAATAAAAATCAGTGCACTCATGTAATTGAGTGTCAAAGAAGAGACAGAAGAGCTCCGAGATGCCTGTGAATGGGGATTATGGGAAGAAGCTGTAACCTGCCTTTCAGGGTTGACAGTAAGACCTAATGCTCACTTTCTAAGTTCAATCAAAGGACAGAACTGGGTTTTCCCTCCCCTGCCACGTGTGCTAGCCAGTTGGTGCTGCAGCCAAGTTTGACACACACTTCAGCACCCCCAGTCCCCTCCCTGCCAGTCTCACCAGGAAATTTGAGAGCACAGCTGCTAACGGAACTGGTCTGAGGTATTTTTAGGCATTCTGACACGAGGGGTGCAACTAACTACAGCAGCTCCAACACTCACACTCCAGACAGCCCAAAGAATCGACCTCTACTACATCAACAAATAGTAGCAAACTGCCTGGCAACGCACATGCAAAGCCAAACTCCGTCAGCAGATGGATCCAAGAGATCCCAACAAGTTTTCTCTGCACACACTGCTGCAGGGACCCCTACATGAGGGTAGTGAGACACTGAAACAGGTTGCCCAGAGAAGCTGTGAATGCTCCATCCCTGGAAGTGTTGGAGGTCAACCTGGATGGAGCTTTTAAGCAACCTGATCTAGTTGAGGATGTCCCTGCCCATGGCAGGGGCTTGGAACTAGATGATCCTTAAGGTCCCTTCCATCACAAACCGTTCTCTGATTCCATTAAGATGTCCCTGCTCAAGGCAGGGGCTTGGAACTAGATGATCCTTAAGGTCCCTCCCAACACAAACCATTCCTTGATTCCATGAAGATGTCCCTGCCCATGGCACAGGGGTGCAAATCAGATGATCTTCAAAGCCTGTTCCAACCTACATCATTCTATGGTCCTGTGCCATGACAAATGCCTTTTCTGATGATGATTATTATTAAAAAAATCCTTCCAGATAATTTTCCCCCCAGGCAATTTGTTCTTTTTTTAATCTCAAGGTGAATGTTCCAAACCTGGAGTCAGCATCTCAGGTGCTCCAGTCAGTCAAACCCACAGCAGAGATTTACTGGATGTTTCCCACTAAGTCCAAGGACTTCCATCACAGAAATAGCGACTGAGTACAAACACATTGCACTGAATTGCTTATTTCTAACAACATAAATAAAAATCCAGGAACAGCTCCAGGACAGATTAGTCTCAAAAGCTGCAGCCTGGCTGGAAGGAGAGGTAATTTGTCCGAGCAGTACAGGGATTTATTTTATTTTCTTGTAAGAAAAATGTAAGCAACCAGGCCTTTGTGCTGCAAAAAGACACTGACCCCAAGCCCAAGACATTCAGATTCTTTTGGAGGCAGCTGTGCAGAAATTAAAGGCACCTTCTAAAAAGTGAAAGGAAAAGAATAATATTGCAAAGATTCCCTGCAATGTGCAAATGAATTTTAGGCAGAGTCACCAAAAAGCTATGCTAAATGATACTTCTTTTAATCCTTAATCTTCAGAAGAGACAAGGAATTGCAGCATTATATAAATAAAAGCTCCTGCAGAGATGGGAAAGAGGTTGCCCTTTCAGATTAAAACACTACACATGTCCAGGCTATCTGGAGTTTTTATCTACCCAAGCAGATGAATGCTGGAAGCAATAAATCAGAGCCTGCAGCCTTCACCCAGTGATCCAGGAAGGCAACAAACAGAAGCATAACTCAGCAGGGCAAGAGCTTCCCACTGCCCAGCACAGAGAAGAAAGGGAATTCCAAAGCAGAACCTCTGTACCTGCACCCAGTGCTCCCTCATGCAAAGTTGAGCCTTCATGGGAATGGAAGCAAAAAACAAATCCAAAACTCCAAGATAAATGTGGCTTAATGACTCTGAAATCAGAAGACAAAGTAAAGGGATGAAGATGTGATTCCCCACCTCAAGCCCTGTGATTTTTTTACTTGTTTTGCTTCTGGATTGAATGGTACTGGAAAAGATGTTCAGAGAGGAGGGATGGGCAGGGAGACAAGCAGAAGGTTAATCACATCAGAGGTCTGCAAAGCTGGGAGAGGTCAGCTCACTAACAAGCTGGTGTGGCCAAAGGCAGGGTGGTCTGCAGGACACAAACCTCTGCTGAGGCAGAGACTGAAAGGCTGGGTCAGGAGATCGATCGATCGATCAATTGACCTGGAGGGGAGAGGCGAGTGAGGACTGATTGGCAGCTGAGCAATAAGGTCACCAGGCTCTGGGGGTGGGTAAAGGAGAGAGGGTGAGGGAGAAGGGGAAAAGAGGAGAGAGAACGAGAAGGGGGAGAGAGAGGGGTGAGGAGGAGGGAGAGAGGAGGAGGAGGAGGTAGAAGGAGAGAGGAGGAGGGTGATGGGTGAAGGGGAGAGGAGGAGGGAAAAGAAGGAGACAGCATCTCTGTGCCACAAACGTGCTGAAGAGCTTCTCACCCTTCGGTAGCAGAAAAGCAATTTTCCAGTATTACACTTAAGTAATTAGTGCTAATAAAGGACTAAACCCAACGCTCAGTTATTTAGAAGCTTCCTGAAGAGTGTAGGCACCCAAGGCACACACAGGCAGCTCCTCCTTCTCCAGAACTGAGCTGGCAGAGCTGCCCCAGATCTCAGCAGCACACACCTCCACCCTCTCCAGCTACCTCCAGCAGCCTTTTCAAGGTACTGACAATTTTATTTCAGTGAACTGCAAAAATGCAAATCAGAACCATCCTAACCCGAGCTTGCCAAGCAATTTAACAGCTCTAATCCTTTCTCCCTTCAAAAAACTCAGCCCACTTTAAACATGTCAGATGGCCCCTGCAATCCACCCTGGAATTCACCTGATTTAGGTCCTCCAGGAGCAATCTGATGGATCCTGGCAGCACTCTCAGCTGCTTTACCTACATTATCTCCCTAGGACTTTGGAAGGGGTCAACTCTAACACCTCTGTTAAAGTCGTATGCAGTGGGATGGAGTTGATAAGCGCTCAGAAATGGTCACAGCATTTCCTTGAACATCAAATAAATCACTTTATAAGCACAGTTATTAGGTTTGCTCCTTTCAAGCAAGCATTCCAAATGTACAATGGTTTTGAACATCATCATTCTAAAGCCACTGTTTCTGTTCCATTCCTTCGATTCCTATAATGAAACCTGCCACATATTTCAGCTGCAATTGCTTACAAGCAAATGAAATTCCTTTCTGATTTATTTTGCAGTTCTGTGACTTGTTTGAGAGCTACCAGAGTCTAATCTTCCAGATAAATGATGTAGGGTAGTGCCCCTGGGAGACACTAACAATGAGTCTTTTACTCTGGAGAATAGTTTTGGTTTAATGGTTATACTTTTTACTTCCAAAACATCTGAAATCTATTCCAGCCAGTGCCTAACAAGAACTGGGTAACAGTTCACTTAGTGCAACCAGCACAGAATTTCCTCCATAGGAAATTGAGTTCTTCTAAAGAGAAAAAGAAAATCTTAGAAAAGAAGGAAGAGGGAAAGAAAAAGGGAAAGAAAGGGAAAGAAAAAGGGAACAAAAGGGAAAGAGAAAGAAACGGAAAGGAAAGGAAAGGAAAGGAAAGGAAAGGAAAGGAAAGGGAAAGGAAAGGAAAGG
>VWZI01001476.1:172681-207524 GCA_013396835.1 Psilopogon haemacephalus
AAGGAAAGGAAAGGAAAGGAAAGGAAAGGAAAGGTAAAGGAAAGGAAAGGGGAAAGAAAGGGAAAAAAGGGAAAGAAAGGGAAAGGAAAAAGGAAAGAAAGGGAAAGAAAGGGGAAGGAAAAGGGAAAGAAAGGGAAAGGAAAAGGGAAAGAAAGGGAAAGGAAAAGGGAAAAAAAGGGAAAGAAAGGGAAAATAAGAATAGTTCCGTGCAAGAAGTGAGCACCTCTGGAAGACCAGGAATAAATGATATAACTTCTGAATTTGATCTTCAATCACATAACTGTAGAGTTTTACCTAACCACTTCCCTCTCTCTCCATGCGACCCAAATCTGTCCCCTTCTTCTGTACATTTGCTTTCAATTTTTCTGGCTACACTTGAGCTATATTTGGAAAATGCCCTTGACCATTTCTGCTTATCCCCCTAATCTCAGAATTAACCAAGATTTTTTTTTTCCCCATTAGTCTTGTTTACATCCAAAAGGGAGCTTTAAAAAATTCACCACTAAGGGGTGAAGGCTACCCCAGACAGGTTGCTTGAAATGGCTCTTGCCTCTCTCCAGCATTGCAAGGAGGCCTATGAGAAAGCTGGAGAGGGACTTCCACCAGGGAAGAGTGGTGATGGGGTGAGGGGTGATGGCTTCAAACTGCAATAGGGGAGATATTAGGAAATTCTTCACTGGGTGGTCCCAATCCAGGTTGCCCAGAGAGGTGAGGGATGCTTCATCCTTAGAACCGTTCCAGGCCAGGCTGTTTGGGGCTCTGAGCAACCTGCTCTAGTTGCAGATGTCCCTGCTGACTGCAAGAGGGTGGACTGGGTGACCTTTAAAGGTCCCTTCCCACCTAAACCAGTCTGGGATTCAGCTGTTTAGTAGAAAATGGTCCAACTTACACCCCACCACAGGTGACAAAGGAGATACCCTCTCTTTGTACGCTGCCACCAAAGCCCTCCAGCCAACCAAAACACTAACAGTGAACTCTGAAGGTGCTCAAACCAGCTCTGACACAACCTATTCCCCACAAACTGCTCCAGCTCTCCTTGCTTTGGTGGCGTTGCTGCTCTGTCCCATCATTTCTGGAAGAAACTGCAACCATTGCCATCATTAACTGCACTGTCAGACTCTAGCAGGACTTCCACAGACATCTCCTCCACCAAAAGTAACTCTCCTCTGCACACTGCTTTCCCAGCCCATCCCACTGCCTCTGCTGCTGCTGTCCTTGAATATTCCTTCCAGCAGCCTGCCAGCAAGACTGTTATTTTAATCAGACACCACAATGAGCCAAAGATAGGCAGCAAAAGTCATTTAAATGCTATCAGAAAATCTAACTCAATGCATTTCATGTTTTAGATTTTAAAAATCCCTCAGCAGGCACATCTAGGGATGAACATTCTTGGATTTCAGCTCCCATTTAAGCACCAATGGAAAGGGAATGGGGGAAATGAGAGGAGATTTAGTGCACTGATACATGAAAAAAACAAACAAACAAACAAAAAAAGCCACAATTATCATCAGTAGAGGCCTGGGCATGTGGAACATTTCCTAAAAGCAGATTTACACTTAGATCCCTGAAAAGCTTCCTGAGCAATTTAAGATATCAAGGACAAAGTGACCAGGGCAGTGAGTACCCCACTGATGGAAAGCGGAAATGTCATCATTCCTTCCTCTACAGCTTTGGCATTTTCTCCCTAGAAAAAACATTAAAATCACCTGAGCATAAGCATGGGGCAGTGTTCCCAGCTCCACCATACAACTCCCTTCAAACCAGGGCTGGCCAAAGCCTTCACTCTGCAATAGAGACTTTGGGTGTCTGCTTCTGAGCTCTTTGAACTGACCTTTTATTCCAGACAGGTTTGAGGATGGGATCTCACACTCTGATTGATGCAGAGGGTTTTGGCTTTTGTTTTGTTTTTTCTTAACATTAGTCATATTTAAAAAAAAAAAAGAACAAATCCTCCCTTCAAGTACTATTTGTTTGCTATAACCTGAGCAAAACACTGGCAAGGCTTTTCTCCATTTATTTTGCTGAATGAGGCATGACACAGAGCATCCACCCAAACTGCTTCTTCAACTTCAGCACCTGTCTCACAAAACCTCTCACATTCCCTCCTTTGACCATTTGTCACATCATAAGCCTGATACAAATCTCTCTCTCTCTCACACACACACACACACACACACACACACACAAGTTAACCATCAAGGCTGTGGAGAACCAGGAAGAAAACAAAAAGCAGCAGCTGCCTGATCTCTGTTGGTGTGATGGCGAAAAGTAAGTTCATGATGCAAACTCAGTCAGAGAATCACAGAATGTTAGGGCCTGGAAGAGACCTCAAAAAGTCATCCAGTCCAATCTCCCTGCCAGAGCAGGATCACCCAGGAACACATCCAGGTGGGTTTTGAATGTCTCCAAAGAAGGAGACTCCACAACCTCTCTGGGCAGCCTGCTCCAGGGATTCAGCACCGTTAGAGTGAAAATGTTTTTCCTTCTGTTCCCATGGAACCTCCTCTGCTCCGCTTTGCCCCCATTGCCCCTTGTACTATCATTGGACATCCCTGAGCAGAGCCTGGCTGCATCCTCCCAACACTGCCCTGCACATCTTTTCCAATGAGGGCAACCCTCAGTCAGTGGCATGACTTCCACAGAGCCTTGGAAAAATCCTCTTCTGAAGTTTTTGGGATGATTCTATCAGCAGTGGGAATTCTGCAACAGGTGAACCTCACAGAGGAGGGTCCAACTAAACCTCTGCAGGCAGGTCCCTGTGGGCAGTCAGCTGCCCTGCATCCTCAGGGTCCAGTCAGTCCTGATTAACTAAGAGCAACAAAAAAAAAAGAGTTGCAGGAAACCTCCAGAAATTCTTCCATCATTTTGTAAGATCACCTTAGGTTTTTAGCTGTGAAGACCACATTGGTACAGACTCAGAGAATTACTGGAATTGGAAAAGATCTTTGAGACTTTTGAGCCCAACCACTAAGGTTTCACCTGTACAACTGGGGTGGAAACACAGCACTGAAGTTACCAAAGTGAGTAAGGCACAGGAGACAGCCAGGCAGGTAACCACACACATCATCCCACCTCCTCTTGCTGGGCAAACAAAACACATGCCAAGAGGGGACAGGAATACAGCAGGGAGTCCAGGAACACCATGGTGCCCAACGTGCTTCTCCAGGCAGGTTCTGCAGGCAGCCAGGAGGGGACAGAAGGAGAGACCTGCTCCAGATGCCAGTATGTGTGGTGGCACAACACTTCCACAGAGCAATGGGGACATAAAGAAGAGCCAGCAGGGGCTCAGCTCAGAGTAGACTGCAAGCAAAGCATCCAAGATGAAGGCTGCTACAGTCCCAGACCAAATACAACAAGTTTGGATCCCTCAGTAAGCTGCAGCCTGCTGGAGGAAGATGAAGACACGATGGCACCATCAGTGCCTCCCAGCAAGGCTGTGCTTTCAAACTGGCAGCTGGCCAAAGTGCCTGTGTTTGGATTCAAAGCAATTCTTTCTCAGGCCATTAGGAGTCAAATAATTAGTGACATAAAATGCCAAAAATCCTGCTTAACAAATTAGCCAATCTTACTGTGGTGCGGGAAGGTCGGAGCAAATTGATCTCCTTTCTTCAGCATCCACCACAGCTGTGCTGCCCAAGGGACAGGACAGACAGGCTGGGGTGGGGAATGCCCACAGCAAAACAAATTACAGCAATGGGCACAACATTCCCACTGGATAAGAATAAAGAAGTTCTTGTTCTGCAGTCCTGAGGAGGGTGAGGAAGTCAAGGCAACTGGTAGGAGAGCTGAAGTAATGGTGTGGCTTTCAGAGAGCTGCATATTTCCAGCCAGGAGAAGCTCTCCATAGCATTGCTGAAGTTCAAGCACTTGTTGCACAGGGCAGAAAGAAAAGCATCCCTTGGCCTCATGTGCACATCAGGACATGGGAACCAGGCTGATGGAAGGATTGAGCAGTTTCCTACAGATGTAACCAACTCCTCCTTCTGTTGTTAGGGCTGGTCAAATGAACAGTGAGGTTCTGGCGTCTACACTGAGTTGAAACAAAACAACAGCATCATAGAATGAGTTGGGTTAGAAGGGACCTTAAAGATCATCCAGTTCCAACCCCCCTGCCATGGGCAGAGACATGTCCCATTAGCCCAGACTGCTCAAGGCCTCATCTAACCTGGCCTTGAACACTTCTAGGGAGGGCTACCACAGCCTCCCTGGGCAACCTGTTCCAGTGTCTCACCACCCTCATTGTCAAGAATTTCTTCCTAATCTCCAGTCTAAATCTTCCCTCTTCCAGCTTCAATTCATTCCCTTTTGTCCTATCACTACAAGCCCTTGTCAAAAGTCACAGAATCACAGAATCAGAGAATTAACCAGGTTGGCAAAGACCTTCAAGATCATCGAGTCCAACCTATCACCTAACACCTTCTAATTCACTAAACCCTGGCACTAAGTGCCTCATCCAGCCTCCTTTTAAACACCTCCACCCATTCCAGTGCCAATCTCTCTTTCTGTGAAGAGCTTCTTCCTAACATTCAGCCTGAACCTGCCTTGGTGCAATTTGAAGCTGTTCCCTCTTATTCTGTGTCCTCTTGTTGCCTGGGAGAAGAGACCAACCTCCACCTGGCTGCAGTCTCCTTTCAGATACTTGTAGAGAGCAGTAAGATCTCCCCTGAGCCTCCTCTTTTCCAGCTCCCTCAGCCACTCCTCAGCTTTCTTGTAGGTCCCTTCAGGTACTGGAAGGTTTGTCAAAACTTTGTAGGGAAAACAGAAGTAGAATTATTGATTACCTCCCCTAGACAGTAAAGCATTAGGAAGTAAATATCTCAGCTAGAAGGAAAGGGGACATGGCACAGCTATGACAGCAAACTCCAGCCACCATCACTTCCTTCCTTTTGGCCCTGCTTGGCACCCCCCAACAGGCATAAACATAAGGTGAAGGTTTCTGTCACATTCAACTCAGCTACTGAACTCCTGAGGAACTCAACAACTCCAGGAGCCACGATGGAAGATGAGGTTTGTGTGAAGGCATCAACAGCACTACCAGCAGGAGCCCAGAGACAAGTAGGACAGCACTGTCACCCACAGGTCAGGGCTGCCATCCCCCTGGGGACCCTCAGATGCCACACTTGCAGCCGCCACCCATCGCATCCTGCTGCACAGCTAACTCAGCCTGACAGATGCTGAGTAGAAACAGAATCACCATGAGATGACCAGAGTCAAAATGATTTCCCAAATCTCATTTGACAGGTAGTATCTTCCCCTGACTGCAAAAACTGAAGAGTCTTCTCCCAAGGAAAGGCAAATCCAGGGACAATGACTTAGTCTGGGCTAGGATTGCTGATTCTAAAGCACGAGTTCAGACCCTTGCTCCCGTGACACTTGATGAAGACAGTGTTTGGCTCCAGAGGCTTGGGCAAAAACTGAGCAGCACTGCTGGGAGTTCAAAAGGCACATTTTATCAATTCTGGCAGCAATAAATCGGGATCCTGAAGCTGGAGAAATGGCTGAGGACTTCAGCAGGATGAGGGCAGTAGATGCCTTTGATGACCAAGCACAATAAATAGTCCAAAAGAAATTAAGCAGAAGACAAGCACGGAGACAAATTTGCTACCTGTTACCTACAGGGCAAAAAAATCCAATCAACCCACACCCATTCCAACCAGAAATGATTTCTTGGTCTGAGACAGGATGCTTTGTCCCTTTGCAAAACACATTACATTAGAGATAAATCAATGCTCTGCTGTCTGAGCCAGAAGTGAAGCTGCTTCAGTCTGCAATTCTAGGTGAGTCATCTGTCCCTAGAAGGTCCAATGGCTCTGGAGAAAGATATGGAGACAAGCTGCATTATTAGCCATGGTTTTGTCCCATCCCTGACAGGTAATCTGGCTTTGCAGAAAGATACATTAGCTAACTAAGGAGATGAAGATGGAGCCACCTGTAGATGAGGTGGTAAGAGGGCATTTGAACATGCAAGGGCTACAGGGACAGAGCTGGAGGTCTGCACTGGGCTAATATTCCAAGACCTGCAATCGTTCCACATGTTAACAGCTATTCCATCAGTCCTCTCTCAGAATCAGAATCTCAGACCAGGATGGGGATTGTCTGGTTTTGGTTTATTTCAGGGAGGTTAAGTTTTTTGAAGAGGCTGTGCAGAGAGATGGTGGTGTCTCCTCTGGAGACTTTCAAAAGCCACCTGAAAGTGTTCCAGAACAACCTGATCTAGGCTAACCTGTGTTAGCGGGGGAGTTGGGCCAGATGATCTCCAGAGGTCCCTACCAACCCCTACCACTCTGTGATTCTGTGAATGTATTCTGAAGCTGTTTGCACCTCTCAGTAGAGCAGAAGAAATCAGCATTGTCCTCCCAAGAGAAGCTTGAGAGAAGTCAATTGCTTCCATAGCAACAGCTGTACCAAACTGCCACAACTCTCCTGCAATTAGGGCTGAGCACAACGATTTCCCATTCCCTTCAGGTCAGTGGGCTTGATAATGCTGGGACAGCCACAAGATGCAACAGCAAAACCATTTGTCAGCCGTGGCTGGTTAGATTATTCCTTTGCCTTCCTCCCAATTCATCACTGTCCACGATGACAGAGGTTGGACAAGGCCCCTGCTGGCTGAATTTGTTTGGGGTTTTGTGGGGTTTTTGGGCTCCCTGCCTGTATCTTTACTGTGGCACATCAGAGCACAACACTGCTCCATGGAGTCCTTGTTAAAGTCACGGAATCCCAGGATGATAGGGGTTGGAAAGGACCTCTGGAGATCCTCCAGTCCAGCCCCACTGACAGAAGAGGGTTACCCAGAGCAGGCTGCACAGGATGGTGCCCAGGTGGGTTTGGAATGACTCTAGAGATGGAGACCTCATGACCTCTCTGGGTAGCCTCTTCCACTGCTCCACCACCCTCAACATAAAGAAGTTCCTCCTCATGTTCAGATGGAACTTCCTATGTTCAGGTTTGTGCCTATAACCTCTTGTCCTGTTATTGGGCACCACTGGCAAAAGGCTGGTTGCACCTTCCTGACACCCACATTTGAAGCATTGATGAGATCCCCCTCAGGCTGCTCTTTTGCAGGCTAAACTGCCCCAAGTCTCTCAGCCTTTATTCCTAAGAGAGATGTTCCAGTCCTCTCGTCATCTTTTTAGCCCTTTGCTGTGCCCTCTGAAGCAGTTCCCTGTCCTTCTTGAAGTGAGGAGCCAGAACTGGCCCCGGTACTCTGGACAAGGTCTCAGCAGGGCAGAGCAGAGGGAAGAAGTCCTTCTGACACCTGAGAAATGTTCTGTTGTGTTTCAGGGAAGTGTGTGGCTTGTGTAACGCGAAAAATACTCATTTTACATGATGAAAAGAAAGCAGCAGCAGCAAGCAGACGTCAACACAAACCATTCTTTACCCAAAGGAAAGAGAACCAGGAGCCAGGAGATGATCACCAATGAGGCTGCGATGGTAAATCACCTCCTGCTCTCCATGGTGGTGGCACCGCTGCGGTACCTAACTCAATCAGGGCTGGAAACAGATGTCTGCCAGCCTAATGTGGAGCAAGCAACCATCCCCTGACCAGACACCGAAGATTTGTGTCCCAAAAAAATTCTGAAGAGGAATTTAATCAAATTAAAAGATAATGTCATAACGCACTTAGCCTTTGAAACCTAACGACAAGGCAATAAATCACACCAAATGCAACTGCAAACATTGATCTGAGACAAAAGGCAATGGCCTGAAAGCATCATCCATCTCAGGCTGCTTCCAGCAGCTTTCCTCAGCACTTGGAAGTCAAACCATGTTTTAGCTCCCATGGGAAAAACAACAACAAAAAAAGCAGCTCAAAGAAAGATGTCCTGGTGACACACAAATAAGCAGAACGAAGAAGCCAGGCCACCACTCTCTGCACAAGCAGTGCCACCAGGCAGGAGGGGAGAGGGCTGAGAGATCTGGGCAGGAAATAGTACACATTGAAGTCTGGCTCACACCAAATCCTTACAGAAAAAGGTTTAACAGTTGCACAATGGAGGTTTGGAGGTCACTGTGAGATCCCCACCTCGAATGCTGCATCCAGTTCTTGTGTACCCAGCATAAGGAGGACACAGAGCTGCTGGAGTGAGTCCATGGGAGCCCACAAAGATGATGGAAGGGCTGGAGCACCTCTGCTGTGAGCATAGGCTGAGAGAGCTGGGGGTGTTCAGCCTGGAGAGAAGACTCCAGGGGGACTCCAGCCTAGAGGAAGGCTGCAGAGGAACTTTTCGTGAGGGTGTCTAGAGACAGGACAAGGAGAACAATTTTTAACTGAGAAAGAGCAGAGTTAGACTGGATCATAGGAAGAAGTTCTTCAGTGCAAGAGTGGTGAGACTCTGGAACAGGTTGCCGAGGAAGGCTGCAGATGCCTCTCACTGGAGGTATTCAAAGTCAGGTTGGACAAGGCTCTATCTAAGCAGCCAAGTCAAGCTGAGAGGTGTCCCTGATTCTATGAAATACATTGAATTCATCTTACAGAACTTAATGACCTTCTTAAGCAAAACAAAGAACATCAACACAAAAAGAATTTTATAGCAAGCTTAAAGCCTTACTACATCCTTGCCAGTAGAACTTCCTCACCACCTCCCTTGGCCTCAAGTTGTGCCAAGGGAGGTTCAGGTTGGATAGTAGGAAAAGCTTCTTCCCAGAAGGGTTTCTCAAGCACTGGAACAGGTTGTCCAGGGAGGTGGTGGAGTCACCACCCCTGGAGGTGTTTTAAACACACCTGGATGTGGTGCTGAGGGACACTGGTTAGTGGCAGTGGCTTGCCAGCAGCAGCGGTATTGTGAGCTCTGGGTTAGCGGCTGCACTTGACAACCTCAAAGGTCTCTTCCAACCCCAACAGTTCTATGGTTCTAGGATTCCACACTTGCCACCTGGTTGTTCTTTCTCCTTCCTCAAAGCTGTGCTGACTGGAGCACATCACCTCATACACTGATTCCCACTGGAGGACGTCAGAAGCACCAATCCCCAACAGCAGCACGAGAGGCTGAGCGGTGGCTCCGTGGTTGCTCAGGAAACCACCTCCCTGGAATGTGCTGAAATTTGCCTGAAGCCTTAAAATAAACATTTTTTACATTTAGCAAAATCTCATCTCTGGGTGTCTCGAATTGAACTCACCATTTTTACATGCAGAGTAGATAATGTTCTCTCCTCGTTGCTGTTTAGTGTTTTAAACTGCCTCAAAGTGTGTAATTAATTGCATTACTTGTCAGGGATCACTTTACAAACCACTCCACCTCCACTCCATTGCTAGGCTCCAACATATCTTCAGCCTTAATTTCTTCCCTCTTTCAACACACATCATTGTTCCTGGAGACACTGGGGATTCAACACTGTGTGCTACCATCCCTCACAGTATGCACATGCTGTAGAAGGGTTAAAATAAGCCTGTCACTGACGAAAGGAGCTGGAAAAACTGATTACAGGCAGTAGCTGCAGGCTTTGCTGCTTGGCCCCTCTTCCTCCATCAGGAGCTGGATGCTCTATCCAGGCTCAAAGTCATAAAATCATAGGATTATTTTGCTTGGAAAAGACCTCTAAGGTCATTGAGTCCAACCATCAACCCACCACCACCATGGCCATGAAGCCATGTCCCCAAGTGCCATGTCCACAATGTCCAGGGATGGCCTCCACGAGTTGTTTAGATCTTTGTTCCTGCTTTTCTTCTTTACACAAGGATCCTTCCCCAGCCACCTCCTTCTCATCTCCTGAGCTGCTTTAATCCAGCCTTCCAGCCCAGTAAAAACTCCAGCCTCACTGTCACAGAAGGAACCATAACTCCAGACAGGTGAATAATCCATTTCTACAGCAGAAGATGAGTAAACATCCACAAGATGAGTGCCTAGCAGCAACCCACTGCAGCTCAAAGTGGGGTAAGAAGAGATGAGAGAGAGAACTGTGTGCCACAAACTCCCTTCTAGGCATAGCTTCAGAAACCCTTCCCCAGCAGATTGCTCCAAGCCTTCTTCAGCTGCCAACATAAACCTGCCTGAGCTCTTCAGAAGATGCGCTCCCAAGAGCTAGGCAAACTAAGGCATCTCAGCTACACAAGATCCTGGACATCAGCACACAAGGACACAATGGAGAAAGCTGCTCTCCTTCACATTTTAGCAGTCTGAAGCACTATGGAAGCCATCATCTGAAGTTTCTACCTTTACCCCCAAGTTAGTGCTGCTCAACAGCATCTTCGACATCAACTCTCTTGGTCTCACTTTTTTTCCCAGCTTGGAAGGCCCCTGTGGAGATCATCCAGTCCAATCCTCCTGTTAAAGCAGAGTCACTCACAGCAGCTTGCCCAGCAGCCCAAGGTCCATGTGGGTTTGGAATCACTCCAGTCAAGGAGACTCCACAACAGCTCTGGGCAGCCTGCTCCAGTGTCCATCACAGGAAAGTTTTTCCTTACGATTAAGTGAAACCTCCTGTGTTTGTAGTTCCCTTCCTTAATGATGCTTTGTGGTTAATGACATTTCAAGGCATTAAGAAACTCCACTTTTCCTTTCAGATCAGCATGAGGAGGAGATGAAAAAAGCCAAGAAACTCACAGATCCCATTGTCAGAGCCTGCTGTGGGCTTGGCAGGAGCCCTGCCCTTCAAAACACCACGGCAAGGGGAGAGGCACACGTGTGAGACCCACTGCTACAGATGGGGATGTGGAATTTGGGCTTTTTAAAGCCAAATTTACAATTCCATTGTAATTCTCTGCAGATGCAATCATAATAAGTTTCTAATTATTAACAATGACAAGGATGGCAGTAAGAAGCTATTCACTCAGAAGAAGAAAGGGCTGCTGGAGCAAAAATTTCATTGTAATTCGTGGGTGACTGAAAAAGAAGGAGCACTTTGCACAGCCACCACGGCCTCAAAGGAGGCACTTCCAAGCACAAGGACTGTCTATTTTTTATTCCTAAGACAATTCCCCTTTCAAACACAATACATTAAAGAAAGCCCACATTCAAAATTTGGACAACACTCAATTAATCCCTCCCATTGTGCACACTCTCCAAGCTCCCCATCCAGAGCAATAAACAATACCCTGAATTCACAGGCTCATTCACTAACAAGACCTTTTCTACTGTAGCTACAGACTGAAGAAGAAGATGTCACATATTTACATGTCACTTCAAAACACTCAACATCTTTTAACTCCATCCAAAGCTTGTCTTGGACATAAACTAGTGAAAACTCTGCTCTGGCATGGGGGGGTTGGACTAGATGACCTCCAGAGATCCCTTCCAACTCCTACTATGCTGGGATTCATGGATTCATAAAAGCTTGGTCTGGAAGGGACCTGTGTGAAGGGAAAAAAGTGACTCCAAAAGAGATCACATGGAAGATGCTGGTGAACAGCACTAACAGGGAGTAAAGGTAGAAGCTTCAGAGGATGGGTTTCATACTGCTTCAGACTGCTGTGAGGTTGTGAAAAGCCAAGGAAGAGAACTTCAGAATTCCGTACAAAATCCCCTGGAATTCTCACTGCTGCCTTAACATGATGCTGGTCCCAGCCTCCTCCAAGAGCAGCACCTCCCCAGGACGCCACTTCCAAATTAAGAACAATCCAGGCAAGGACAGGGAACTGGTGGCAAGCTGCAGCTCTCTAAAGGCTGCCCAGCACTCAGCCAGCTGCAGCAGGGCTGCCTGGGCTCAGGGATTTATGCAACTGCCTGCCCGAACCATCACACGCACACAGGGCTGAGCCAGGGAGGGACACAACCCACTTCTCTTTTATGTTCCAACCAGAGGCCTCAAGCAAGATGTATACTTTTAAGAGCAATTACCACAGGATATATAAATTAGAAGCTATTTCTTTAAAGGAGGGGAAAAAAAAAATCAAATCAAAGAAGCAATAGGCTGGGATGCAGGTAAACGAGATCCCAGAGTTCAGCATTAGTGGATTTAATGCTGTTTCTGGAACGTGGGTTTATTCCAGCCTCTCTGAAGAGCAGCATTAAAATTTAAATTTACAGCAGTATGTTTATTGGATCATTTTTATCTTCTCAAGAGCAACTCTCTAGATCTGCTCAATTATTCTGAGGGGAGAGCGGCCAAGCGCAAACTGCAAGCACCGAACGTAAATGGGTATCAATTAGAAACTAATGCTTCTTCCAGTGCCCGAGCCAGTGCAGCTTGGCTGGGGAAAAGGTCCAATCAACCAGCTAGAAAAGGAGCCCTACTACATTTAAAAACACTTCTGGGCTGGCATTGCCTCTTCTCCCTCCTTTAAGGCAGAGCCTTTGCATGCAGCTTACCAGGGCAGTATGCATCAACGTCCAGTTTCTGTGCTGAAGAAAGTGTTGGGGAGCCAAGCTCGGACTCGGGGATTCGAGGGCTCTCAACAAACTTTGCTTTCCTCAAAGGGGCTAAGGAGAAGGAGGGGGAGAGAGAAAGAGAGGTCATGAGTAAGGGAAATAGCAAGCAACAGATGGAAGCACTTAACGAAACGACACTGTCAGACTCAGATCAGGTTACCCCTTCCTTTTTTTTTTTTTTCTTTGCCAGGAAAAAAAAAATTATCTACATTCTTTACAAAGGAGATGGCTCTGGTTAAAGCTTTCAAACTGTACAGCCTTAGTTTAAAGTGTGCAAATACTGAGGCACATTCTTGATACTCTTAAAACACTTCCTTTTTGCCCTGCTTTATTAAATATATGTATTTTTTTTAATAGGAAACAAATGGGCCTGGATCGAGCAACTGTTAGAGGAGCTGAGATCACAGAGAGGTACACAGAGCCCACACCAGGGTTTAAGATATTTAACTATAAATATCTCAAATGAGCACACACAAATGCTGCTTGCAGTAACTGTTTCTTCAGAACATCCAATTTCGATTTCCAAGCCTTCAGAACGTCTGACCAAACAGATCTGGTGTTGGACACCAAAGATCAGAGTAAAGCCAATGCCCTCCAAACCAAAACGCCAGCACTCCCCTTTCATCCTTGCAAAACCAGCAAAGATTCAAGAAGAGGGTGAAACTGTAACAAAGCAGCACTGACCACTTGAGATTTAAAAAAAGAAAAAAAGAAGAGGGATGGGGAAAAAAAAGGATTTTTTTTTTTCCTGTAGGTTTGAACAGGCTGAACTCTAAAAGGCAAAAGAAATTCTGCCCAACATTTGTTTGCAATAACATCATTACTACAACACATTGACGTTCATCAGGTTTTAAACAGATATTCCTGCCAGAGCAAGGAAACAGAGCCTGGTGCAGCAGTTAGAAGCAGAGGTTATTGTATTACATTTCAAAGTTAAACTCAGATGCCCATTAAAGTGCAAGGCTAATCTGAAAAGCCACTCCAGAGCTGGTATGGTGGGTCAGCCAGCTTCATGCCTCTCTGACTCGCAGCATAACGGCCTCCATTTACATAATTTATATTTATAGTTCTCTGTCCTGCAAATTAAATTCGGGATCTGGAACTAAAGATGGACATGGACACACACACACACACATGCACAATGCTTGGTCTTATGCATCGCCTGTAATAAAAGCTCAGTTGGTCAAGGGATGACCTGGGAGGCAGCAATAAATCGCTGGCTTTTAAGGAGCCTGCAGGCAGCCAAGGTGGGAAAGGCTTCACAAGTCTGAGGAGGAGGAGGACGATGAAGCAGAAAGACTAACTCCAACTGGGCTGGTACAGAAACGATCATCAGAGTTTTAAAAACGCGGGCAGGGAAAAACGTAGCTAAGGGTTCGGCTACGCTTCTGCAACAGCAAGCCCTTGTGAAGCACGATACAGGCAAAGATGCAGACCCTGTCCCTCTCGGTAGGTGCCAAACACCCTCCTGATTCTAATGATCCATCCCAGGAGGCCTGATCCGACGAGGAAAAAAAAAAAAATAATAAAAAGGTAGCAGGCTAGCACAAGCAAAGCCTGTGTCTGAATATTAGATGTGTTCCCAGCACGTTCCCCTCCGGAGTCCACGGGGCCAGTGTAACCTGAGCCATGCCTGGCAGGAGGAATGCGAGATAAGGGCAGCCCAAAGCCCCCTTCCCCCCGCAGGACCTGCCGCCAGCCCACCGGCACATGGAGCTCCTGGCCACGCAGCCTGGCTCAGATACACAACCTGATGCTAAATACTGCAAGCAACTGCACAGCAAGCACCCCCTCTCCCCACCCCAAATTCCTCCCCCNTGAAACAATTATTCACAGTAATGATCTTGTGCCAGATACTGATGTAATGAAAACACATAAATATTGAGAAGATTATTACCATGGCATGGAAATTGTTTAGAATAATCATTCTGCACGGGGCCAATCTACTGAATTAAATTGTAATTGAGTTTTTTAACAAATCTGTGCCTTTCAAATGCCTCCTCGCAGCCCCACTAACAGTCACTGTGATCACAGCGATCAGAAATAGCTCATCTGTTCCTTCCTCATCATCTCTGCCTTGCACCAGAACCATCAATCACCCGATGTAACACTTGGCAGTCCTCCTTTTGCTCTGAAACACAGACCCATGGTTTTCATAGCTGAGGAGATGTTAACGAGCACGATGGGATTGCCACCAGAAGGTACTCTTGGAGTTCCTAAGCCAAAGAGGAAGAAGGCATTTAAAGACCAAAGAAAGGGCTGATGGTACCAGCCACGCCACTTTCTGTGGCATCAGAAGATGCCAAACCTGCATGCTTATGTGGCTCAGTACCTAATAGTCAGCTCACATCATCCCAACACCTAAAGGAGCCCACAGGAAGGCTGGAGAAGGACTTTTCATAAGGTTTTCTTGAGACAGGACAGGGGGGAATGGTTTGAAGCTGAGGGAGAGCATGGTTAGAGCAGAGCTGAGGAAGAAGTTCTTCAGTTGGAGGGTGGGGAGACTGGAACTGGCTACCCAGGGTGGTTGTGGATGCCTCTTCCTCGAGAATATAAAAAGCCAGGTTGGATGAGGCCTTGATCTGAATCTAGTCAAGAGGTGTCGCTGCCTATGGTGGGGAAGTTGGAGTAGATGACTTCTGAGGCCCCTTCCAACAGAAGCCACTCTAGAATTCTGTGACAGTGATCTCCATTTCAGAGGGGGTCTTACTTCTCTACCTCTTCTGGATCTTCTTTATCCCTCAACTGTGGGGCTGTTCCCATTGCCCGATTTATTCCTGCCTTCTGGAAAACAACTGACCTATGACACCAGAAATGATCACCTTGACAACTCACCAACTTGCTCTTCTTACAGAGCTGATTTAGACTGGATATTAACATTTCTCTCCTGCAAGAGTGGTCAGGCATTGGAACAAGCTGTCCAGGGAGGTGGCGGAGTCACCATCCCTGAAGGTGTTCAAGAAATGTGGTGGCCGTGGCACTTGGGGACATAGTTTAGGGGGCATCGTGGTGTTGGGTTGATGGTTGGACTGGATGATCTTAGAGGCCTTTTGCAAGCTGAACAATTCTGTGACTCTATGATTCTTCTAAGAGCAATGAAGAGCTTCCTGTTAACACCGTGGTGAACCCTGGCTGCACTGCAAGTCCAGCCCCAAGTGTCATCTCTCACTGTTTATGTTTTTGTTCCCTAAAAAGCATGACTTAGGTCTTCAGAAGTATGCTGCCAGCAGACAAGATCTGCTATGTCAACATGACTTCCAGACGAGAGTTTACTTTGAAAGGCTCAAGTCAATATAATCTCCTCAGTCCAAGCGAAAGCCATGGAGCAAGAGTTCCTTTTCTTCTCAGATCTCCTGAACCTGAAAAAGACAAAACCTCCTCCTCCCTCCTCCATAACCTGATTACAAGAAAGGAGGATTTGCACCTAAAGGTTTCAGCGCTTCTGACGCCTGTCCAAGTGAAGATTATCCTGACAGATTCACATTGGGGCATTAAGCTTTCTACTGGAAAAAGAACAACAAATGGAAATGTCATAAATTCAGCAATTTGGTTTGCTGGTTTGCAGCCCAAGGTTGCAAGGATAGCATTGATCTTTCTATCATCCCCCGTCTCCCCCACCCCCCAGTTGAAGAACCTCAGGGAACTGCTTGAAAGAGTCCAGCACAGAGCCACAAAGATGCTCAAGGCAGTGAAACATCTCCCTGTGAGGAAGGGCTGAGGGAGCAGGGGCTTGGAGCTTGGAGCAGCTGAGAGAACTGCAGGTGTTTAGTCTGGAGAAGAGAAGGCTGAGGGAAGACCTCATTGCTCTCTACAGCTACCTGACAGGACTATCAGGTGATAGGAGAAAAGGAAAATGCCACAAGCTGCACCAGATCGGGCTGAGATTGGAGATTAGAAAAAATTTCATTGCTGCAAGAGTGTTCAGGCAATGGAACAGGCTGCCCAGGGAGGTGGTGGAGTCACCATGGCACTTGGAGACATGGTTTAGTGGCTCTGTTGGTCTTAAGCTGATGTTTGGACTCAGTGATCTTAGAGGTCTTTTCCAACTAAAATGATTCTATGATTCTAATTCAGAAAAGCTGATCACAGGTAGCCTAGAGAGACAGCCCTGCCCCCTTGCCTGGTGACTGCTGATGGCCCAGGAGCTGATGGCAGTGATCCACCCTGGATGGATGGGCCAGTCCTGCTCCCAAACACACAGCAAACACACCACTGGTGATCCCACAAGATCTGACTTGCTGCTTCCAATGTAAGAAGTGATTTAAAACAAACACTGCACATTTCTGGGGCTAGATCCTGCAGTTTTCAGCAAGATTAATTCCCCTCAGGCTACAAGCCAGCAGGGCAAATCTGAAAATCCTTCCTTCAGTCCAAATAAAATTCTCCTCTGATTTTGACAGCAACTTTTCCTGTGCAGGGGAAGAGATGCTAATTCCAGGGCTGGAATTAACCACCTAATGCATAACAATTACCAGAGCAGGCATTCAGCAACTGTAATGAAATGGCTCATTTATGGCACCTCCTGCAGCAGGTGGTCTGCCTGCCAGTGGGGACAAAGAAATCAATGCTCTCTTCCTTGGTTTTTCATGCTTATTTTCCTTAATATCCAGACAGACACTGTGAGTACTCTGCTGTCAGCAGTGGCTGAAGTTTCCAAGCAAACAAGGAACAGAAACCAGATTTGAAAATGTAGATAAAGTATTTAGGTTGAAGAGCAGAGGTTTGAGAGAACCTGCCCTCCTGAAAAGGAAGAATTCCATTATCTGGGTTTCAGGCTTGCCTGTTGATTACTAACCCACAAGCAACTTCAGAACCACACAATGGAAGCTACAAGCAACCAAATCCAAAGCCTTGATCAGCCCCAACATTTCTTCACCAGCAGAGGTGAGAGATGCTCCCTTTCCTTTCCTCTGATGACAAAGGAGAAATAACCTTTTCTGCTAGCACCACAGCCAGGTCTGTCTACAGCTACCCAAAAGGACCTTGTGGAGAGGTTGGTGCTGGTCTCTTCTCACAGGTAAATAGTGATAGAACAAGAGGGAATGGCCTCAAGCTGCCACAGGGTAGGCTTAGCCTGGACATTAGGAAACTTTTCTTCCTAGCAAGAGTGGGTCAGGATGTGTTGATTCTTTCAGAGTAATCACGTTATCTCCCTCTGCATTGTGGTGCAGTTCAGCCTATTCAGCTTCCTAAGTCTATTGCATTTTCTCCATTACCATTTCATTGTCACATAATTTATAGATGAGTTAATATTTTAATTAAAAAAAAAAAAGGTTTTCTTTAGATTAAAAGGCATTGATGAAAGGAAATTATCATGGATTAGCAAAAGGCTTCAGCTACTCAATTCAGTTCCAGCTCCAAAAGGAATGTTAGATGTTATTAACATCTAATGACCTGATTGAACAAAGACATTTTTTTCAGGCAGTAATTTCAGCAGCTCTGAACCCATTCCATGCTTTGACTGCAACATACACACCCCTATACCTTTGTGTGTGGGTACATCCAGAAAGATACCCCAGAAACCAGTCTATCTGTGGATGAGGAGGATGATGCTGGAAATATCATGGAATGATAGGGATAGGGGGTGGAGGAACCTGTGGAGATCATTGACTTCAAACCCCCCTGCCAGAGCAGGATCGCCTAGAGCAGGCTGCACAGAATGGTGTCCAGGTGGGTTTGGAGTGACTCTAGAGATGGAGAATGCACCACCACTCTGGGCAGTCTGTTTCAGTGCTCCACCAACACCTTCAAAGTAAAGGAGTTCCTCCTCATGTTTAGATGGAGCTTCCTCTGTTCAGTTTTCTGCCTGTTGCCCCTTGTCCTGTCCCTGGGCACCACTGAAAAAAGCCTGAGCTCATCCTCCTGACACTCACCCTTTAAGTATTTAAAAGCATTAAGAAGATTCCTCCCCCAGGTCTTCTCCAGGCTAAAACCCCCCAAGTTACAGAATCACAGGAGTGCTCAGGTTGGAAAAGCCCCTCAGGATCACCATGTCCAACCAGTAACCCTTCTCTACAAGGTTCATAGAACCACAGAATCAGTCAGGGTTGGAAGGGATTTCAAAGATCATCTAGTTCTAAACCCCCTGTCACAGGCAGGGACACATCACACTACATCAGGCAGTCTAGAGCCTCATTCAGCTTGGCCTTAAAGCATCTCCATGGATGAGGCTTCCACCACCTCCCTGGGCAATCCCTTCCAGGGTCTTCACCATTATGGTGAAGAACTTCTTCCTAACATCCCATCTGAATCTACCCATTTCTAGCTTTTTTTCATTCGTCCCCAGTCCTGTCACTCCCTGATAGCCTCAAAAGTCCCTCCCCAGCTTTGTTGTAGCCCCCTTCAGATACTGGAAGGCCACAGTAAGGTCACCTCAGAGCCTTCTCCTCTCCAAACTGAACAGCTCCAACTCCCTCAGTCTCTCCTCATAGGAGAAGGAATGTGTTAAACCTCCTCAAAGCACATTTCCTGGCTCTCAGGCACCTTAGCCCAGTCAAACAGTTTTTGGTTCAGTCTACAATACGGGACTGACGAGACTCCCTTGTAGGCCCCCTTAAATTCACCCTAAATCACATCTCCAAGCACCACATCCAAATTACTCTCAAACACCTCCAGGGTTGGTAACTCAACCTGGGCAGCCCATTCCAACCTCTCGGCCTTTCTTCTTAAAAGAGACTTTGCAGTTCCCTCGACATCTTCGTAGCCCTTTGGGGAACTTCTTGAGAGGGCACCACAAAGTACAGAAGCCTTTGCAAAATCCTGCCCGAGCTGTGCTGTGCTGGGAAGAGCCAGAGCAGTGGTTTGAGAGCAAACCTCAGCAGAGTTGTCTTTCAAGGAGTGGAGATGTGGGTGCTTCACGCAGCCTCCGCTCCCACCTCTCGCTCCTCACCAGGGCTGCCGTGCCAAGGGCTGATTCACGTGCTGGAGGCTGCCCAATGGCTACGTAATGCTGCAGAGAGTGGATTTTATTGAAAGTCTCCCCCATACTCAAATGTTTTAAGTGCTGCAGTGCTATTGATCCATGAAGCTCCTGGAACAAGTAACTGTCAGATTGAACACGGTTGGACCTCACCCAAAAACACCAGGGACGGAGCCTTTCAGTGCTGCCTCTGATCCCAGGTGAGTCTTTGTATTTTGCTGAGGTAACAGGCATAAAGAAAGAGAAAAATCACAGGGCCCAGGACGATTTTTGCTGGGGCACTAATACACCAGCAATGTCTGATTAGGAGTTTTAGGCATAATGATTAAAAAGTATCAATTAATAGCAATCATTCCAAGTCCAGCTGAGAGGCATCCCTGGCCATAGATGATCTCTAAGGTCTCTTCCAACCTGACCCATTCTATGATTCCATGAAAACTGAAAATCAGAGACCTGTTTCAATCAGTGAAGTGTGAGGTTAAAAATCCTCCTTTAGCTCTCAGCATTATCTCACACAAATCATTGTGTAACAGCTTTTTTTTTTCCCTCTCCTTCTTTAGATGATCAGCATTATTCCACACGAATCATTGTGTAACAGCCTTTTTTTCCCCCCCTCTTCTTTAGATAATCAGCATTATTCCACACAAATCATTGTGTAACAGCTACCCCCCTCCCCTCCTTCTGTTATTTGAGAGCATAAAAGCTTTTCTATTTACTTTTAAAGCCTCTCTCCTCTCATCGCCTGCTTATCGCAGCATCGTGGGGAGGGCAGAGCATAGCAGTGGGTGAGAACAATGTGTTGTCTGGAAACATCAAGCCTGGTTCCAAAACTTTCACAAAAATGTGTTTGGTTTAGGAGATAAGGTCGTGAAACAAGAAAATTGAAGGAAATGAAGGTGGAAAGAGGAATGGAGCAAATAAAGCAGGAAGGGAGTCCAGCGAGCTGGTAATGGAAGAGCAGTAATGGGAAAGGAGAGTTAAAATGAGCAACTACCACCAAGTGTCTTAGTGTAAAAGTCCTTCTTTAAGCTCTAAAACGATTGTAAACCACAAAGTTTCTGCCTCTAACTACTGAAAATGTTTTGGATTGGGTTTTATTTGGTAAAACTGAGGAACTTCTCCGGCTGAGTGGATTCTGCAATCCCGTGACCAGTCCTGGTGAACACAGCCTAAGAGGGATGAGCAGCTGCTGGAGGGGTCCAGAGGAGGTACACAGAAATGATCAGAGGGCTGGAGAACCTCACCTAAGGAAAGAAGCTGCAAGAGTTGGGGCTGTTCAGCCTGGAGAAGAGAAAGCTCCAGGGAGACCTCAGAGCAGCTTTCCAGTACCTGAAGGGGCTCCAGAACTAGGGAGAAACTTCTAAGAAGGGCTGGGAGTGACGGGACAAGGGGGAATGCTTTGAGCTTGAGGAGGGGAGATTTAGACTGGAGATGAGGAAGAAAATCTTTCCAGTGAGGGTGGTGAGACACTGGCACAGGTTGCCTAGGGAGGCTGTGGATGCCTCTTCACTGGAGGTGTTCAAGGTCAGGCTGGATGAGGCCTTGAGGAACGTAGGCTGGTGGGAAGTGTCCCTGCCCATGCCAGGGGGCTTGGAACTGGATGATCTTTAAGGTCCCTTCCAACCTAAACTGTTCCATGAACACAGAGACCTACTTGAAAATGATTTCACACTCTCTCTGTCTCCACAGGAACAGCTTTGTCCAAGGCACAGACAATACCAGCAAGTCACAGCAATAACTTTATTAAAAGATGTCCAGTGCCACCAGAAAGGAAGGAGTCTTCTAGGAAAGTATATTAATAAAATCAAATTATAGCTCATATTAAACTATAACTTCTCCTAAATGGGATCAAAATCTCCTTCTGTATGACTGAACACTCTTAAGCAGCTTTCAAAGGGTTTTCCAAGGCCTGTGAGTATTTTACATATACACAGAATTAAACAAGAGAGGTTTCTGTGTGAGGTGTTCAGTACTGGCTGGCACAGTGATGTCTACAATAAATGGGTATATTCACAAAGGCAGTTTAAGTGTGGAATCTGCACTTCCAACACGACCTTGAGCTCAATATCCATTTTGCACAGTCCTGTGCAACTTCTTTCTTGTTATTCAGAGCAAAATGGAACAGTGATTTGTTATCAAACTTCTCCCTGCTGGAGCCAGCAGACAGCAAAGCAGCCCTCTGCCAGGTCAGCCCCAATGATTTAGTTTTAGCTTAGACCAGTCAGAGCATCCCAGTGTGAATCTGTTGAGCAGCTGTTGCCTGGAATACTCTGGCAAGCCTCTAGGAAGAAAGTTGCTCCTATTAATGATGCCAGAAAGGAGGGGGCAGGGGGGAGGAATTAAAAAAAAAAATAAATCTCTCTTCCCTTGATAAGTTTATTTCCAATGTGGGCTGCCAAAAACTCTTTATCCCTGTAGGGGAGGCAGCTTTGAGAAGCAGCAAGTTATTTAATTAACATATAGACATGGCAGGAGGAGGATATGGTACTTTCATCTTCCCAAACTTGTCAAATTGTTTTTGACTCCTCGGAGCTGTGTCACAGTAGTAGACTTCTCCGTGTCATCCCCCATCTAAAATTCTTCTTTTCAGCATCTTCTAAAGTCTTTTAAAATTGCCTCTTTTAGTAGCAAGTCCTCATGTGTGACTCAAGGTGGAAACTTGTGTAAGAGGAGGGGGATGAAAGGAGAGAAAAGAAGTCAGCATCTTTCGCTGCAGCTTCCTAAGTCGTCTTGTTACCAAAATAAGCAATTCACCCACTGACTTTTGTCATAGATTTTGGATGCAGTCAGTTTGCCTTTTCGAGTCTCATACTTTGGTTATACTAAAGAAGCAGAATGAAGAGGAGCTGGGAGTACAGCGTGAAATCGTGGCATCTCCTTTGGAAGCCTACTTAAGGTCTGCCCAAATACCCCAAGACTCTTCCCAAATGGCAGAAGAGAGATGGAACAGAGCTGGAGGGGAAAGTAATCCTCACCCGCTCACATCCCTTCTCCCAGCAGTTTTATTTCATTAAATGTTAAATTTAAAGCAGATGAGAGGAGACTGCAACAAAACATGAGTGCTGAATCCGTTACTCCCATTCAATCTCCTGCTAACCTGGAGCTCTTCTTTCAGCGGCTCAGTGACTCATATGGCACTAAAAAGGAGAATGCCTGTCCAAAAAGGGCCTGGATGGACTTTGGCGACAGAGTGAGAGAGTTGGGGTTGTTCAGGTTGGAGAAGAGAAGGCTCCAAGGAGACCTTATTATGGTCTTCCAGTATCTGAAGGGGGCTATAAGAAAGCTGGGGAGGGACTTTGTAGGATGTCAGGTGGTGACAGGACTGAGGGGAATGGAGCAACACTAGAAGTGGAGAGATTCAGATGGGATGTTAGGAAGAAGTTCTTCACCATGAGGGTGGTGAGAGCCTAGAACAGGTTGCCCAGGGAGGTAGCAGAAGCCTCATCCCTAGAGGTCTTTAAGGCCAGACTGGATGTGGCTCTGGACAACCTGATCTAGTGTGATGTGTCCCTGGCCATGGCAAAGGGGTTGGAGCTGGATGATCCTTGAAGTCCCTTCCCAGCCCTGACAATTCTATGATTCTATAAAGAACATTTATTCTAAAGAGAGTAGTAAAGAGCTTGGTCACTTTCATCAAATGAGAGGTAGCCTTATTAATTCACTGCTTAGAAAGAAACTGTTTCACCACTTTCTAAATAAAGCCTGACTCAGCAAAACTCAACACTCTCATTTCAAGCCAAAATTGCATGAGAAAACCCCCAGAAATGAATGAAAGAATTATTGAAGCAAACACACTTCCCTCCTCTCCGTATGAAGCTGACTGTAAGAAAAATCTGGGGATAAAAATGCCTGCTTGCTGCGTGTCCCCAACACTTCTGGCTTAGGGAGCTTCTCTGAATCGTACAGGTTCAGAGATTTAATGAATATTAGGGGTTGGGAGGGACCTCCAGAGATCATCAGGTCCAATCCCCTCTGCCAGAGCAGATTCACCTACAACAGGTCACACAGGAACGCATCCAAGCTGGTTTGGAATCTCTCCAGAGAAGGGCACTTCACAACCTCTCTGGGCAGCCTGCTCCAGGGCTCTGTCATTGTCACAGTGAAAGTTTCTCCTCATGCTCCCACTGCACCTCCTCTGCTCCAGCTTGCCCCCACTGCCCCTGGTTACTGTCTTTGGCCATCCCTGAGCAGAGCCTGGCTGCATCCTCCTGACACTGCCCTACACATCTTTATCAACAGGAATGAGGGCAGCCCTCAGGCTCCTCTGCTCCAAGCCACAGTTCCCTCAGCCTGGCCTCACAGGGACATGTTCCACTCAATAATCTTAAAGCTCTCTTCCAACCAACCCAATTCTGTGATTCTGTCACTCCATCACTCACCATAACCACTCACCTTCTGAGACTTTCACCATCCACATCACCTCACACCACAGCTTCCTGCAAATCCACCACACAGTTTGCAAAACCACTTCCCAGTTCTGCACTGCTGAGCTCCCATCTGAAAACTCAGGGAAACTGTTTCTGCATTTGGGTTCTGCTCCACACAGGCAATGACACTTCCAAAGTCATTGTGACAAACTGGTAGAGCCTAACAGCACCAAGCATGATCCAGATGAGCTTTTTCCTAAAATATTCTGTTGATCCAGGGGAGCACTACCTCTGCCCTTCAGACCGCTTCCTATTAGTCACAGAACCCTACAATGGCTCAGGTTGGAAGGCACCTCTGAGATCATCTACTCCAACCTCCTCACCATGGGCAGGTACACCTCTCAGCTACGCCTGGTTGCTCAAGGCCTCATCCAACCTGGCCTTGAACAACCCCAGGGAGAAGGCATCCACAGCCTCCCTGGGCAGCCTGTTCCAGAGTCTGCCCTACTGCAGAGCTTCTTCCTAAGATCCAGTCTAAATTAACTGCACATGGACATCAGGCCAACAGGTCTGTAGGCTTCCAGTGCTCCCTCAGAACCTTTTTCAGGGCCTGACTTCCTAATAACCACTTTTCATTTGCCTGGTGTGAAGGTAATTGTAAACAAAAGCTTACCCAGCAACAGCATCTCTGCACACCTCCTGCTCTTATGCCCATCACTGCCTCCCGAATCAGAGAACTGTTTTGGTTGGAAAAGACTCCAACCAGCAACTAAACACCACCATGGCCACTAAACCACTGCCCAGAGTGAATGTCCACATGTTTCTTGAATCTTCCAGGGATGGTGACTCCACCAATATGGCCTCGAGCAGCTCCCTGGGCAACCTGTTCCAGGGTCTCGCCACTGTCACTGGAAAGAGTTTCTCCCTAATCTTCAGTCTAAATCTCCCCTCCTCAAGCTTCAGTCCATTGCCTCTTGTCCTATCACCACAGGCCCTTGTAAAAAGCCTCCCTCAGCTCTCCTGTAACCCCTCCAGGTACTGCAAAGCTGCTCTAAGGTCTTCCCGAAGCCTTCTACAGGCTGCACAGTCTCAACTCTCTCAGCCTGTCCCCACAGGGGAGATGCTCAAACACAGAAAAAAACTTTTCCGGGTTACATTTGTGGAGGGAGAAAAAAAAAATAAATCACAGAAACCCTGTAAAAGAATAAAAGAGCCAGCACCAGAAGAACATAGAAGAACAACAGCCCCCATCTTTCACCTCTGCATGAACTAAGGTGGTACTCCACCACATCCTGCTGAAAACAAAGGTACATCAACAAGCCTTTGTTTTCTCAAGAGGTGAAGTTTGAAAACACTGGGAGAGAACAATGTGGGGTTTAAATCAACATCTGCCAATCTCGATGGGCTGAAGCTGACCAATACACTTCCTCTCTCCTTCAGTTTTATAGCCCTCTGCCCTCGTAAAACCAAGGGCAGCCCAAGCTTCAGAACGTGACCTGGAGTACAGTTATCATGTAATGAACCCTTTATAGTGCAAAACCACTTCGTGCTCAAATCAAGCTCCAGCCCAGCGCTCTAAGCACTATTTTGATGCAAAGATGAAAGCAGAAACTTGACCTGGTGTGTATAAACACCTCCACTGTGCAAGGCTTAGATGGTGGCTGCAGAGCAGGGCTGGCTTCTTGGTAACCAGGAGGAACATTTCAGAACAATCATGAATTTTTACATCCACAAATGTCTTCCCATCAGATATAAACTCCTAACTAATATGGTACAAGCTCAGTCAATACGTTCTGGAGCAGTGATTCCTTTACTGGCAGACAATGTGGATTCTTCACTCTCACCCCCTCACACAACCTGTCCTTGGGCAGCAAGGATCAGTCTGTTTCCCAGAGGAGCACCAGCATCAGGATGGGATCCACATCTCTCATTTCTCTTGTGCCAAGCACAAGAAACCAGAAAAGCTTTTAGAGATGCTTTGCTGTTTCAGGGAATGTGCCTTGCCCTGTGCCAGGCTCCTTGCCTATGTGACCAGGCTGACTTGATAACACCATTCAAAGATGATCCAAGAGCTGGAACACCTCTGCTGTGAGGACAGGCTGAGGGAGTTGGGGGTGTTCAGCCTGGAGAAGAGAAGGCTCCAGGGGGAGTTTACAGCTACCCTCCAGAACCTGAAGTGATCCTTCAGGAAGGCTGCAGTGAGATTTTTCCTGAGGGTGTCTAGAGACAGGACAAGGCAGAATGGCTTGAAGCTGAGGAAGAGCAGGGTTCATTTGATTTAGCTGATGGATGTTTCTTCACTGACAGAAAAAAAAAAAAAAAGGCACATCTCCACGTGCAGCACACAAGGCTCAGGCCCAGCAGCTGTGGCTCAAACAAACCTTTAGGGGTTATTGTTTAAATGTTTTTTAAAAAAAGCTGATGAATGCTTAAAAATATGATGGATGGTTAAAAAAGGCTGATGAATGGTTAAAAAGATGATGAATGGTTCAAAAGGCTGATGAGTGGTTAAAAAGATGATGACTGGTTAAAAAAGGCTGATGAATGGTTAAAAAGGCTGATGAATGGTTAAAAAGGCTGATGCTGGAATAAGAAATTAGCTCGTTCAGAAACATACATGCACAATATGTACTTGGAAACAAACCAGGGATCCTATTTTGGGAGCAAACAGTATGTTATTTCTTAATGAAGTGCAGGGAAGAGGGATGGATTGTACCAGTGGGTGTTTTGAGGTGCAGGAAGCACCACTGGTGAAGGTTTCTGGCAAGAGAAGGCATGAAGGTGTGCAGGAATACCAGCCTGAACCCTGGGCTAAAGGCACCTTTGATACAACTCCAAATCATCTGTGTGTGATTACATCAGCAAGATATCCAGGAACGGAATTACACAACACCAACTCAAGGGAAGTCACCACAGAGCAAGGGAAGAGACAGAACGTGCCAAAGCAATGGTCCAGAGCCAACAATCCACTTCTACAACTTCACCCTCTACAACCTCAAAGGAGGTTGGAGCCAGGTGGGGGTTGGTCTCTTCTCACGTGCAACAAAATGAGAGGACAAGAAGAAAAGGCCTTAAGTTGTGCCCAGCGAGGTGCAGGTTGGGTATTAGGGAAAATGTCTTGACAGAAAGGGTTCTCAAGCACTGGAACAGGCTGCCCGGGGAGGTGGTAGAGTCCCCAGCCCTGAAGAGATTTAAAAGGTGCTGAGGGATTTGGGTTAGTGGTCGTGGTTAAGCAGCAGTGGAGGGATTGCTGAGCTGTGTGTGAGTGGTTGGACTTGATCTCAAAGGTCTCTTCCAACCTCAACAGTTCTATGGTTCAATTCTCAGCTCTGTGTCTATTCTGGGCACTGGCCAGGGATCTGTGATGAAAATCCAGCCTGAAGCTCTGCAGTATGTGACCCCACCAGGACGCTGCACAGGTGCTGCACTTCATGAGTGGATCACTGCAGACTTAATGATAACACCTTGAAGTCTTGGTGAGCCTGACCAAAGCTTCCCACACAACCAGGAGCTCACAGGTACAGATCACAGCAGAAATGAACTTGTGCAAAAGTCAAGGCCAACCTTCAGACAAGAGCCACCCAGGTTGACTGTGCAGGACACAGGAAGAAGAGTTTCCATACCAGGTTGTCTCATTGATCTAGAAGCAGCAAAGGATCAGAACCTGCAGCCCAGCTGGAGATGAGGGCTTTTCCTTAGCAAACAAGCAGCCCAGCTGGTGATGAGGCTGACTCCAGGAGAGTGAATCCCGTGAAAGCCCTCTGCTCACAAGGAGCAGCATGGTTAAGTGCACAGGGCATCTTCGAGGGCATGCTCTAGGAAGCAGGAGGAGGGAAGATGTAGCAAAGGGAAGGGCGATGGCCTGATTTAACTCCACAGGAGGCTTCCTACACCACCTTCTCTTGCTATAGAAACCTCTTAGCCGTGTCTAAAAATTAAAATTCTCACACACCAGAAGTGTAACCGTGACAGATGCTCCATTTTGTGCAGCACCAGTGTGAAATAAGGACAGGCTTCTAGCTCCCTGCTCCTGAGCAGCCATGGAAGTTCAGGGCCCTTTTGTTTGCCTTGCCGATGTTATCTGCACTAAACAAACCTTTGGGGTTCTCCCTTTGTTTAAGCACCTCCACAAATACCTGAAATGAAAAGCTTATTCTCACCTTTCCCCAGCCCGAGTGCTGTGGTGACAATGTTTACCCCCCTCCTCTGCAAGTCTGAGCAGCTCCACAGCTCCATGCAAAACAAAAATCCTGGAGAAGAGAAAATTCTAAAGGTTCTGCAGGCCTGGCAGGCAATCTCCCACACAGACAGTGAGGGGAAAGCATGTGGGATTCTCTGCATCTATTACAATTCCTCTTCTGTCAATATGGAAAGGAGCTGTGTGTCAAAACAAGACAGAATTGGGTTTGCTGGGTAAGTAGCATTCAGGAAAATCTATGTTGGAACCGGTTAGTGACTTTCAAAAGCCAATAGATATGACAGGCTGGGGTTTTTTTTAACCCTTCCCTCCATTTAAAAATAAATAAATTGAAATTACAGCCAAACTATCCTAAAATGTATGCAGAAATGCCACAAGTTCAACATCTGAACAAAAGAAAAGCCTTCAGCACAGGACCTGGTCTCATTCAGAATATACAAAATTGATCTGTATAAATTGCAGGGAAGAGTTTGAGAGCTCCTCAAAACTTCCAAGTGGGAAATTTCCCCATTTCACAGAAAGTTACATTTGATTAACAAAGATAAATGTACTTTGATCAAGAGAAATGTCCATTTGTGGGCACCCCAGAGACACAGCCACCCACCTGTTTCATTTCTGCAGCCATTTAAGCTGCCAAAGCAGATCCCAAGTCCAAAAATAATGGGTGAAGCATCACAAAAATTAGTAAGAATGGACAAAACACGGGAAAAAGGGAAATAAATTCAGCAGAAATCTGTACAAATCAAAGGGGATCCTCCTTCCCCAGCAGGTTTCAGTGCTGGAGACATCAGGGTTTGCCACACTGGACTGAAAATACAGGTGCCAAAGCCACAAGGAAATGCTGCTTGCCTGTGTGGTTTAGCTCTTGTTTTGAAAGGGCCAGCTCAATAGTTCTGACAAAACACAAGTCTGCTACTTGTTAAACCTCTGGATAGCCACAGATTGGAAGGTGTCAGGGAGAATTAAGTGGAAAATGAATGATGCTGTCTGCCCCCCCTACCCCATAAAATACACTGCGCATCTTGAACCCCCACCCCACCCCGAATCTCACAGCGCCTCACAGCTAACTCAGTCCTTGTCATCACTGTGGAGCTCAGAAACCCAAGAGTGGGCCTCAGATCCAGCCTCCACTCCTACATGACACCCAGGAATTTCAGCTCCATGTCACGCTGACAGTGTGACAGCTAAAGAGAGCACTAAAATGCAATGCAAGCACACTGCGAGCAGGGCGACGTAAAAATACCCCAAAGGATGGAAGTCTGCCCTGACACCAACGATTTTAAGCACAACACCCCTCAAAAAGCAGATGCAACCCAAGCAGCAGGCACTTGGATTGCTTTTCCTCGACTGCACCTCAAAAATGATTATTTGCATTTCTTCTGGCAGCACTGAATCCAAAAGCTCAAATTCAAGCCCTCCCTCCTTTAGTGAGAAGCGAACATCTCTCTCCCCCTCAGCACACAGGGGTTTTGTAACCCGCTCAGATCTCATCTGTGGTCCTTTTCCCATACAGCAGGCAAACCTTCTCTCAATCCTTTTGTTCTAAAAACCTTAACGCCCCACCCCCCAGCCCCAAACTACCCAATACCTGTAAGTATTTTTCAGCTCACTCCTCAGCAGCTCCATTTGGCAACGCTGACAAGTGGCATCTTCCCACCGCAGGTTGGCTTTGCAGTTGGGGTGTGAGATTCTGCCCATCCAAGCAGGTGGGACTCAGATTATGTAAAAGTGTTCCACCAACAACTATAAGAAAAACAACCCAGGCAGCACGACCCTTAACCCACACTAAACCCCTTCTAATAATGGCCTCCTATGGAAACCAGAAGCATCAGAATCTCTTACTCCTCGAGGATTTCCTGTGGAGTTTGAGGCACATTTAAAGCAATTCACATCCGAGTCCACGCCAAGACAAATTGTCCAAATACTCACGAGGCTCCGTGTTCTCTCCCCATCACCTGAGAGCGACTGATCCCGCAGCAGGAGCTGACTGAGCCTGCTAATTCATGGGGACTGAATGCCTTGAGAGCAGCACTCCAGTGAGGACCCTCCTCTGGTCCACCCCTCGCTCCATATTGCTGCTCCCAACGTCAGGATGATGTTACAGGTGACACCTCCCGCTGCTGATGTCAAGCTCCGCTCCCAAACGCACAACAACCATCTCCCCACGGTGCCTCTGCCCCTAACGAGCATCACTCCTGCATCTTCTCCGTCCCCAGCGAGCTGCCTGGGAGACGCTTTCAGAACAGCTCCCAGACACTGAGCTTTCTCTCTTCCTGGAGTCTCTCGGCATGAAAGAGCTTTCCCTTCCGGAATGCTGCAGCAAATGTAGACTCTACGCCTCCCTTGGGGGGAAAAGGAAGGATTTGAACAGTTTCTCTCTATGGCGCAGCTCGATTTGCTCTTTTGTTAGAGGAAGGATGGGGAGGGAATGGCGCAGAGCACGGGAGGGAAGGAGTCACTGATGCTCTCCTCAGCATTTGGGAGTAAGCAGAAGGGTTAGCAATGCAGCCCAGGACCAGAGCTGATGAATGGTGCAGTGCTGCTGTTGTCATGGAAACCATGAGAAAAAAAAGCAGCACCATATAAGGAGTTGTGACATGGATTCTGGGAACAATTTATACTAAAAGGCTGTGAGCCCTCGGATGCTTTTAAAGCTGCAGCAGCCCCTTCTCGGCTAGGTACGGGTTTCATTGTTACAAGCAAAGCTGTCGGCACAAACCATCACAGGCACAATCACATCGATCCAGGACCTGGCTGCACTGGGAGTATTGTACCAAAAACACCAGGAAACAACCTCCTTTAGGAGTGCTGTCAAATAAACACTATCAGTGCTTTCCAGTTCAGCAGCAGGATGCTAACAACGTCCCAAACTGGCATCTGTGAAAAGCGAGGGTAGCGGTGAGCCCCATAGATGCCACACGGCAGCTCAGTGCAGGTGAGCAGCTCTGGCTTTACGGGAGGAAGCCTGAGATGAACCAAACTGCAGCACCATCAGGTGGCTGACTGCCTGAGCGACACTGCCACCGAGCAGGGATCCAGCAACTCCTCCCACACACAGCAAAAGCAACCCCAAATTCACCTGCAAACCAGCCCCTGCTCTGCAGGCAAGGCTAGCAGTGCCCCTCAAGCACCTCCAGGTACAGCACAGCAGGGAAAGGCAAGTCAGACACAGCTGCCCTGGCTTGCTGCAAACAGCCAGGTTTCTGCTCCACAGAATGAAGGAAGCGTTTTGGCTGGAAGAGACCTTAAAGATCATCAAGTCCAACATCCACTGTGGCCACCAAATCACATCCCCAGGTGCCATGGCCACACATTTTCTCACCACCTCCAGGGATGTGGGCTCCACCACCTCCCTCGGCAGCCTGTGCCAATCCTTGACCACTCTTGCAGCAAAGAAATTTTTTCCAAATTTCCAATCTAACCCTCCCCTGGCACAATTTCAGGCCAATTCCCCTCCTATCACCTGAGACTAGGGACAAGAGACCATCTCCTACTTCACTCCAACCTCCTTTCAGAAAGCAATGGAGGTTTCCCTCAGCCTCCTTTTCTCCAGAGTAAACCTTCAGCTCCTTCAGCTGCTCCTCCCCAGCTTTGTTCTCCAGACCCTTCACCAGCTCTCTTTCCCTTCTCTGGACACACTTCAGCCCCTCAATATCTTTTGTGCAGTGAGGGGCCTGTGCCGTACGAGAGGAGAACCCCCAGATTATTTCACACAATCATCACCAGAAGCTTTCCATCCTGTGTGTTCAGACAACACAGCAAGATCAGAAGAACTGCAGCTCCTGCACCAAAGCTGACTGCACAGCACTGGAGTTCAGCCTCTGCTCACCACAGAAATCCAAACTTTGAGAAATCCTCTCCCTTGATTGTTTTAACTAAACAAAGAGGTGCCAGCTTCTTCCCAGCACTCAGCCCCCTAAGGCAGCTGCCCCCTCACCTCTCACTTCACACCCAGCTGAGTCAGTGCAGCAGTTTGGAGACTTCACAGTCCCAGAGGACTGCGATTATTAATTTGGGTTTGTCACCATTAAACAAGAAACAATTAAAGCTTACAAGCAGAGGGATCTCAGCTTGTTTAGTCCCACAATGGCAATTAGCATCAAGAATATTTTGCCATTCACTAAAGATGCAGACAAGGAAGAATTCACAATCCTTATGGCAACTCCCAAAGGATGTAAAGGAAGATGCAGAGGGATAAGTGAGGACAAAACCCCAGCACTACAAATCATAGAATGGTTTGGGTTGGAAGGGATCTCCAAAGCTCATCTTGTCCAACCCCCTGCACTCAGCAGGGGCATCCTCTGCTAGATCAGGTTGCCCACAGCCTTGCTGAGCCTCACCTTGAATACTCACAGGGATGGGCTTCAACCATCTCCCAGGGGAACCTGTTCCAGTATCCCACTTACCCTCATGGTAAAGAACTTGTTCCTAAATGGAGCACTGGAACAGGCTCCCCAGAGAGGTTGCGGAGTCTGCTTCTCCTGACACTTGCAGGACCTGTCTGGATATGTCCCTGTGCAACCTGCTCTGGCAGAGGGGTTGGATTCAATTATCTCCAGAGATCACTTCCAACCCACAACATCTGTGATCCTGTGAAATATATGATAGTGACACAAGGCCTGTGGGTGTCCTCAGCTCAGCTGGATCTGGGAAGTGTTGAGAATCACAGTAGACAGTCCTCAGTGCTGTCACAGGAGGAGCAAGTCTTCATCTCAGCTCTGCTCTTACCATTTTTGAAGGATCTAGTGAGCTCTGCATGTTTTCCAGAGGAAACTGGAAGCTCATAATGGCCTGAACACACTTGAACATTCCTACTTGTTCCTAGGAAGTTCATTCTTAAGGAAAAATCCCACATTCCCAAGGAGAAGAGAAGGGATGTTCTCAAAGAAGGTGATCTGCAATGAAACTGATTTCTAAAGTCCACATCTTCAAAGCTGCTGAAGAATCTAATTCACATTGGACACAGGAGGATACAGAAGGGTGGTGAAACACTGAAACAGGTTGCCCACGGAGGAAGTTGGTTTATTCAAGGTGAGGCTCAACAAGGCTCTGAACAACCTGATCTAGTGGAGAATGCCCTGCTGACTGCAGGGGGGTTGGACCAGATGACTTTTGCAGGTCGCTTCCAACCCAAACCATTCTATGATTCACTGGCTACAGGAATGAGACCTTTGAGAATCTGATCCTAATCACCTAGGCCACTTTGAGAAAACCATGATTTATTTCCAACATTACTTACTAATATTCCTCCCCTCTCCTCCCTCTGTGCATGGCCACCCACACACACATGCTCCTTCTAAAAGAATCCTAAAGCTTGCAATCTGTCATTCAAAAGAAACAAAAAAAAAAAAAAAAATCGAAGTGGCCAAGTAGAGTGATGAATAAAATTATCCCTGTGCAGGTCATAAAAATAAAACAAATAGAATTATCCCATGCATTTACAAGATGGACATTTAAAACCTTTCCTGAGGAGGGGGTCAGTGCAGCATTGGGCTTTGTGCACAGGCACACACAGAATGGCAGATGTTGGAAGGGACCTCCAGAGATTGAGTCCAACTGCCTTGCCAAGGCAGGATCACCCAAGGTAGTCCTCACAGGAATGTATCCATCTGGGTCTTGAAAGGCTCCAGAGAAGGAGACTCCACAACCTCTCTGGGCAGCCTGCTCCAGGGTTCTGTCACCCTCACACCAAAGAAGTTTCTCCTCACGTTGAGGTGAAACCTTCTGTGTTCAAGTTTGTATCCATTGCTCCTTGGCATACTGCTGCTGACCATCGGAAAGAGCTTGGCCTCAGCCACTGAGCCCCACCCCTCAGATACTGAGAAGACATTGATCAGATCTCCTCTCAGCCTTCTCTTCTCCAGAATAAACAGCCCCAGGGCTCTCAACCTCTCTCCATAGGGAGACACTCAAGTCCCCCAGTCATCCTCATGGCTTTCTGTCGGGACTCCCTCCAGCAGGTTCCTGTCTCTCCTGAACAGGGGAGCCCAAAACTGGACAAAATACTCCAGTTGTGGTTTCACTAGGGCAGAGTAGAAGGGCACAAGAACCTCCCTAGCCCTGCTGGACCCATTTTTCTTGATGCAGTATCTCACCTTTTAACTCAAACCCACACTGAATTACCCATATTGAATTTTAGCATGGATTTGAGAAAGCACTGAGACAGATCCATCTCTGGAAGCACCCCCCTGGAAGGGCCACACTTCCCTGGATGAAGGTGCCCAATGCAGCAGTGTCCTCCTCACTGCAGCCATGGCTTTGAGGTACCAGTGGGGCAACGTTTGATGTAGAGGGGGATATTCAACCCACTGGATGCGAAAGCAGTTGCCCTCTTTGTGCAAGAAGCACGGGGGACTTTTGAGTGCTAATATTATTCCAGAGAGAAATCCAAATGGGGCCTTCTACACACTTAACCTGAGCTAGGAGGGTTGTTTGTTTGGGGTTTTTTTTTTCTTCTCTCTGTTTTTTTTTTCTTTTCAGTAGGTATTTTTCACATGACACTGGCTGATAAAGCCACTGCTCTCATTAAAAATAAATAAATAAACAGCATAAGCTGAGGCTGAACACGAGGATGTAAAATATGTTCTCAGCCACTGCTGAACAAAAGGTGATAGAGGCAGGAGAGGAGAGCTGATTACTTATGCCCACTATTACTTCATCCTTCAAAGCCACAACGACCTTAGTTTTTCTTAATCACCAGACTATTCAGCAGAGTGAAAATTGCAGCCACACTGAATATTTATCAACCTTTGCATTCAGCCAAGTCTCCACACAGAGTAAAATAACCCCCAAAAAACAACAGATATCAACATGTGAGCCAGTGGCCTCTGCTCCTCTGGGAAGAGGAAACTCGAGGCACTGTGCAATGGGTTCCTGTGGATTTGCACCAAAAGTGCCCATTTGAGCTTTTCTCTGCAGGAAAAGCTGAAATGTTTCCAAAGCAGGCAAGCTGAGAACTTGGAAAGATTCTTTTATGAATTCATAAATAAGCAGGGAGGGATGGAGAAGGAGCAGGGAGGGAGAAAGATGGGGGGCTGGGAGGGATGGAGAG
>VWZI01001476.1:208260-314089 GCA_013396835.1 Psilopogon haemacephalus
AAATATATATATATATATATATGTATATATACTTATATATACATGAGACAACAAAGTGGTTTCTGTAACAAATGGCTCCATGGGGCAACAATGGCAGCCTCCCACCCTGCAGATACGGAAATTCTGCCATGAATGGGTTAGTCACACACACAAATGTATGTAAGGAGCAAACAGCATGAAAAAGCCCTTACAATTGGATAATTTCTCAACAATTTTCTATGCTCTGAAGGTCGCTTTGAAAAATCCATGTGGCAACTGTCAGGCAGACAAAAGCCTCTCTTTGTACTACTCCGGTTTCCCAGAATCGCCCTCATCCCTCTTCCAAAAGGCATCACTGCTGTTATTGTGCAGGATAACAACTGGACAGCAGCCTGAGACAAAGCAGCAGAGGAAACCATCACAGCCAGAGAGGTTTGGTGAAAGGTCTCCGTGCTCTTGCTGTCACACTGCTGCCTGCTTGTTGCGATCCAAAAGCTCCCACGCTCAGATGAAGGCTTCTGAACTCAGGTGCTTATCAGTTCTGCCAGATTTGGAGCAGGTTATGATGGCACTTAAAGGCTTCTGTAGAATCCCAAAGGGATATTGGGTGAAACTGGGGAGAAACACATCAGAACTAGCAGAGGGCTATGAACATCACTGACTCATGGAGTGGCTCAGGTTGGAAGGGACCTCAGAGATCAGCTACTCCAACCCCCCCCACCATAAGCAGGGACACCTCTCAACTAGATTCAGCTGCTCAAGGCCTTATCCAACCATGGCCTCGGACACCCCCAGGGAGGATGTAGCCACAGCCTGTTCCAGAGTCTCCTACTGAAGAACTTCCTTCTAAACTCCAGTATAACCCTGCTCTCCTTCAGCTTCAAACCATTCTCCCTTGTCCTGTCTCTAGACACCCTCAGGAAAAGTCCCTCTGAAGGCTTCCTGTAGGATCCCTTCAAATACTGGAAGACAGCTCTAAGGTCCTCCCGCCCAGAGTCTTCTCCTCTCCAGGCTGAACACCCCCAGCTCCCTCAGCCTATCCTCATAGCAGAGGGCTCCTTGAATCTTCTTTGTGGCCCTCCCCTTACAGAAGAAGCTGTTTTGCCACCTTTTTATCCTACTTGTATGTACTAACCACTATCAGCACTTTGTTGATGTCCTCCTGTTTCACACACCTCTTGCTCAGGTCTAGATTTCATCACATACAGTTTCCAGACCAGACTGACACAGGAGGAAGGATGAATTTTCAGCAGTGTGGCTCTACAAAAGCACCTCACTGGTGTTTGAGCTACCCAAACCCCTGAAGTTTCTGTAAATCCCCATTTCTTCCTTCAAAAGCCACAGCAGGAACTCCTGTGCCTGCTCTTCTGAGGAACCAACCAGGACACTCCAAGCAGCAACCCTGCCAGATCCTGCATAAGCTTTCAGAGTCTGAAGCAAAATGGAGTCTGATCTGTTTGCACCTGGAAAAAGACAATTATGAATACATGTAGCTTAATCTGCCAGGATGAATTGTTGTGATTTTGAGGGGTGGGAGGAGGTTAATGTCTGCTGACAAGCCAGAAGTGCAGCAGATCCACACCAGGGCAGCTTGCTGAGCAGGCTGGAAGCTGTTAGAGAAACGAAGCTGCAGTGGTCTAAGGAAAAATTGCTCTTCCCATAGGGTGCAGCTTAAATCCTCTGCCCAGTGTTTCAGAGAAGAGTAATGAACTGTTCAAGTAGATACATGAATATAACATTACTCAGAGCTACAACAGGAGAGCAAATAAACTAAAAGGATTACAGTCAAAAGAAGGGGACAGGAGGGTAATGAACAAGATAAAAGATACCACAAAGGCCTAAACTCTTTGCAAAACTGAAAGCTTTTCATCCCTTCCTAGCTGAAAAGAGGTCTGTGGAACTGGCTCTGCTAAGGACACCACACAAAACAAAGAGGAAAACCCCTTCAAGGAATTCAGAATCTGAAGGGAAGAGGAAAGTGGATAAAGATGAGGATCATGGGAGAAAACTACTCAGGAAGAACAGGCACAAACCAGCTGTGCATTACACACCATATTCAAGAAGCACCAATACGACGCAAGGAGAAGAAAGAGCTTTGATTTCTTTCTGTCATTTTTCACAGCCTATGTTTTTCATGGCAGGGAAGCTGTGGATTCCACCTCTGCCCATTTACTATGGGGCAGGAGAAGATTAAAACCCCCCATAACAAAGCCAAGCAACCGCAGAATATCCACCCCGTGCAGTCAGCAGTGTATTGGCAGGGCAGAGATTAAGAACAATGAGGCTTTAGACCAAAATGGGACTGTGTTTGGAAGCTACTTTTGTTATCCACTGCAGAGTTTCAAGATTGTAGAAGCTACAATTTCACTTTTACAGATCTGCTGCAGCTACTCTGGTGAAGTACAAAGCCAAACCCTTCTTGGCTGTTCTGCAGCAGAGGAGGAAACTCCAATAGGCAAAGAGAAAGGAGCTGTGACCATTCTGCTGCACAGCCCTGACTCAGGACCACAAATGAAGGACACTCTTAGAAAGTGTTTCAAAAGCTCACAAATCACCCCCGTGTCACATCATCAGCTCTGCTGCAGAACTGGCCTCTGAACTACACTGCTGTTCTCACTGGCACCAGAAAGCTGGTTTAAGCCTTCACATTTTAAGGTAAAACTTCAGTCAGGCTTTAGATGTTGAATGCTGGGAAGCTCATGTGGCAGACAGCTGATGAAAACACCAAAACTTTTCTTTTAAACTGTTTCCATCTCCTTTTCTACCTCCTTCTGCCTGCTTCTCTTGCATCTCTTGAGCAGACTCAGACCACCATGAGACCCTGCAAAGTGACTCTGTCACGATCCAGCAAGCTCTTCTCCTGCCCTTTTGGATTTCTCTTTGCACCAGAGGGCAGGGAAAACAAAAGTTACAGGTCTGTCAGAGCTCTCTTTTGGCAGCAGAGATCACTTTATATGGGTTCAGTTTATCAGTTTATATGGGTAAAACATCTTTCTGGCTGTTTCTCTCAGTACAAACAGGGCACTGGGTGGTTGTTTCTAGGATGTCAGATTTTAGGCAAGAAATTTCTCCAGACTGTTACCAGCTAAAACACTACATCAGGCTTGGAAATGAACATTAGGCTCCACAGGCTTCTGGAAACCCAACCACTTTACAACCTCAAGGTGTTCACACCATAATCCCAGCAGAGCAGATAAACAAAACAGTTTAAAAATATGCAGGAACTATGAAAAATATTAAAAATCACTTTGTTGTCTAAGGTTAGCATTTTCCTGATGTGTTCTCTCAGCATTCAAAATTGCAGCACCCAATAACTGCAAGGCTTCCACTGTGCATCAACCACAACACAAAGTGGAACTGAAGGAGACTCTGCTAGAAATTTCTCAGGAAACCAGAGAATATTGGTAAAACAGAGAGATCATTTTCAGAGCAGAAAGATTTCTCTGCCAGCACGAAATCCAATCTGTCCCTGGTTTTTGCCTGGAGTAGCTGCTACAACAAACAAGAGGCCTGCGACACAGAAGCTCGTTCAAAGCGTTTTCTTACAGACTTTTTGCACCCATGGACCTTAAAAGTGCCACTGAACTTTATTTAAAGTCCTTACCAGTTAACTTCTTCACAGGTTGGAGCCGAACACTGATAGACTGATGTGTGAGTAAGGGGGAGGATGGAAGGGAGCGGGACATGCCCTCCATAATCCGAATGTGCTGCATACCTTCGGTCACTGGGAGTGGCGGGATGGCGTAGTCTGGTTCAAAAGCACAGTCGTTCTCTGTGGAGGTGCCTGGGGAGGGGAGCAGAAGAGAAAAAGCAACAGGTGAGAACACAGGGGAGTCTCCTGCCTTCATCGTGCCTAAATACAGGACCTCACTGCACCTTAGTCAGAGAGTGCTGCCTGCTCATCTTCCTCTTGCCGGTGTCTTTGAGTCGCTAGTGTGGACTTAGAATCATAGAATCAGCCAGGTTGGGAAAGACCTCCAAGATCATCCAGTCTAACCTAGCACCCAGCCCTATCCAATCAATTAGACCATGACACTAAGTGCCCCATCCAGTCTCGTCTTGAACATCTCCACAGACTGCAACTCCACCACCTCCTTGGGCAGCCCGTTCCAATGCCAATCACCCTCTCTGGGAAGAACTTCCTCCTAACATCCAGCCTGTACCTCCCCTGGCACAGCTTGAGACTGTGCCACTTCGTTCTGTCACTGGTTGCCTGGGAGAAGAGCCCAACCCCAGCTGGCTACAACCTCCCTTCAGGTAGTTGTATACAGCAATGAGGTCACCCCTGAGCGTCCTCTGCAGCCCAGAAAGCCAATCATGTCCTGGGCTGCATCAGAAGTGTGGACAGCAGGGTGAGAGAAGTGATTGTCCCCTTCTACATGGCTCTCGTGAGACCCCACCTGGAGTACTGCATCCAGTTTTGGAGGATATGGACATGCTGGAGTGTGTCAAGAGAAGGGTCATGAGGATGATCAGAGGGCTGCAGATGCTCTGCTACAGAGACAGACAGAGAGTTGGGGTTGTTCAGTCTGGAGAAGGCTCCAAAAAAGGCCTTCCAGTATCTGAAGAGGGCTACAACAAAGCTGAGGAGGCACTTTTTAGGGTGTCAGGTAGTGACAGAACTGGGGAGGATAAGGCAAACCTAGAAGGGGGTAGATTCAGATTGGATGTTAGGAAGAAATTCTTCACCATGAGGTTGGTGAGTCACTGGAACAGGTTGCCCATGTTGGTGGTGGAAGCCTCATCCTTGGAGATTCTTAAAACCAGTCTGGGTGTGGCCCTGGGCAAGCTGATGTGGTGCGAGGTGTCCCTGCCCACAGCAGGCAGATTGGAGCTAGATGATCCCTGAGGTCACTTCCAGCCCTGACAATTCAATGAAGCTTCCCTTGGAGAAATTGTGCCCAGATCTGCAGGTTATCAAGAGCATCACCATGAAGAGGCCTTTTGATTTGTCTTTCAGAGTCCTAGAGTCACCAGTTTTAAATCTAACTCAAAGCAATCACCCTTTTGCTGAGAAGCTTTTTCTGCATTTAGCTTATGTACTTCTATAGGAACTTTCAGCTGAATTAAATTTCAGTCTGAGGACCCTTAGTGTGAAAAACCAAACAAGCAAAACAAAAAAACACCCCAAAACCAAAGCAAAAAAAAAAGCATCCAAGAGCAGCCACCACCTCCAACTCTCTCTTAACCCAGAGACACACAAAGCCTGCATTGAGGTTGCATCCCAGCAGACCCACATGGAAGACATCAAATAACATGACAACCACTGGAGACAGAACAATAAAGGCACACATTGCTAATTGCTGCAGTAAATATCAATGACAGAAGGTTAGGGGCTAGAAGGCATCTTGAAAGCTCATCCAGTCCAATCCCCCTGCCTGCCACAACAGGATCACCTAGAGCAGATCACACAGGAATGCATCCAAGTGGGTCTTGAATATCTCCAGAGGAGGAGACCCCACAGCCCCCCTGGGCAGCCTGTTCCAAATGAGGGACAGAGGCTCCAGATCAGTATGAGCTTGGAGCCAAAAGGTTCCCCCTATTAGCTGCAGAACATGGAAACCTATGGCAAAAAAAGACTTAGTCAGTAAGATTAACAACCTAACACAGACAACAGGTTAGGCAGAGAGGTGGGAGCTGCCCCATCCCTGGAACCATTGTAGGTCAGGTTGTGTGGAGCTCTGAGCAACCTGCTCTAGTTGCAATGTCCCTGCTGACTGCAGTGGGGTTGGACTGGATGCCCTTGAGAGGTCCTTTCCAACCTGTTCTTTGAATCTATGAGAAGCAGCTTTAAACTGTGAAGATGAATATTTCATTACAGATGACACAGGGAAACTACAGAGACAGATTTTAGCTTTTACTGCCTACTGATGTTTTTCCTCCATAAAGACATTCCTCAGTTGATCTCCCTTGGACAGCTGTGTGGTCCTCAAAGACTGGCATGACTATATTTAAAAGAGAATATATAACTCCTGGACAGGAGGGTGGACAGGCAAAGGTGGAGAGAAAACAAAAGGCTAAATGCCTCACATAGGTGGAACTCCAGAGGAGATGATGGACAAACTCCATTCCAGAAAGCCGAAGAACAATGAGAACAACCCAATGGATTATTTATGATCAGAGGAAAAGCTCTTACTGAAACAAGTGTCCAAAACGTTGGAGAAGCTCCTGAAGTGCACTAAGAGACAGTGTCAGTTGTGGCTAAAATCCAGCCACTGCTGATGCCAAATTCTGGGAACAGCTCTCAGCATTTTGCTTATCATTTTCTACACAAAAGCAAAACAAACACTCACACACTTCCCACATGATTCCTGACACTTCAAAACAGGACTTCTCCTCTCTTGCTCACTGAAGGCTTGTCACATTCACCATAGTTTACTGCGCAGATAGACAAAGTTGAACCCTCATAGAGGTGATTTTCCTCAACTTCTGCATGCTCGAGTAAGCCTGTGACAGTTTGGTATGTTTTATTCATCAGAGACTGTCATTACTGCCACAAACTGAGACAGACATGGATGCTTTTCTATTCCTTTCATGCTGCTTTAATTAGGTGTGCACACAAATGCTCTAAGAGAGTACGGCCCTTGAAGGGGCAACAGATGAACAGATCATTCAGAGTCTTTGTTGTTATTATTAAAAGATGCAGTTGCCTACTATAGCAAACTTTTAATATTTACCTATCTATGTCTATCTATCCATCCATATATATGGACATATAGAGAGAATTAGATAGACAGTTAGACAGACAGATACCTCATGCCTTTGGTGTCCACAAGACAAATGCCTGCATCCAAACTAGGTGTCCAAAGTGCTTGTAAAAGGCAACAAGTTTGGGACAGGATTTACCTAATGACATGTTTTAGGGTTGTGCTTCAGGAAGAGCAGAGTCCCAACCTCCGACACTCCACTGACTTAATCTGTGGCCTCTCCAGGGGCTACAAAGTGAATTGATGGCAACAGGCAGCTCCATTGCAGCCACCCATATGCAGCCAGCTGAGCACCAACCTTCTGAGGTGCTCACAAACATCTGAGCTACACACAACAAAGACAACTTCAGAGGTGAAGACATTTCTCATGTCTCCTTCCATCAGACACCAGGCAGCACATGAGGCAGCCAGGACATGAGGCACACTGGAGAGACAGGCAGGTGCTCTCAAGGGCAAGCCTTCACACACACCCCACACAAAGTGCTGCTGCTCAGCAGAGGTTGGAACCTCAGGTATGATCATCTAGTTATTTGTTTTTCCTGCTACTCATCCAAAAGATGCAGTGCCACTCCCAGTGCAGCTGGACATCGTTTTTCCAGGAGGGCATCATTTGAGAGCAGGCTGCTAATACAGTAAAAAGAAAAAAAAAAATTACTTCTTCCAGTTGCCAGTTGCAATTACTGGCTCCATATATAGCTTGTTTGACATAAGCTGATGGAGGACCTTGTTTGTCCCAGGGTTTTTGTGAGCTGAACACCTCTGCTGACTCTGCAAGCCTATTGATAACCACCTGTGAGTGCCAGGACAAGCAAAGCAGCATCAGTGCCAATGCCAGCACTGATAGCAACAAGCTACGATGGCTTTTCAAAATGCATTTGGCTTCAGAGAAGAGGAAGAGGGGAAAAAAAATGTATTTGTCATCACTGATTTTCATTCTTAAAAGCAAAGTTCAGCTTTTCTTAGGCTAGATTTTGGGGGTTGAGGGAACTTGGTGTAAACACCAAGCATGTTCTGCAGCTGAAGGTCTGGAACAGAGCCCAAAGGCTGGGTGGGTTTCAGTGGTGATTATGGTGTGAGCACCCAGTATCTTTGACCAATCTTTACCCAAACCCACAGGCAGCTGGGGGCAATATCTTAGCCAGAAACAGAAGCAGTGATATCTTCACAGTCCTTTCCGTATTTTCCCCTCTTACAATTCCAATGCTTTAAAACAAACTCGCAAGTATCCACTGTGTACTATTTTCATTCCCACAGATGTCAAAGTTTGTCTCTCATCCCTGACAGAACAAAACACACCAACAAGGTGCCTGAAACAGTCTTCCATTTGTTTCAGTCAGAAAAAAATATTTGGTTTTATCAAACCCTCAAAACAGGGAGCACTCACAGCTGAGCCAGAGCTCTGACAGTTTACCTGGGAAATGTATCTAAATAAAATGTTATAGAATCATAGAACTGTTTCAGTTAGAAGAGACCTTTAAGATCAAGTCCAACATTCACTCCAAGACCACCACTGTCACTAAACCATGGCTCCAATTTCCACGACCACAGGTTTCTTCAACAACTTCAGGGATGGTGACCCCATCACCTCCCTGGACAGCCTGTTCAAAAACTTGAAGTCTGTGTTGTTCTCAGCAAAAGACAGAGAGCTGTCTTGAAGTGAAGCAGATGCAAGCAGCAGTGTGTGCTGGGCTTCTCCCCCCCTTCCTTGCCTCTTAATAAGCTTTATAAAAAGGCATCTCTTGGAAAAAAAACAAGAGCAGAGTGAAGTCTGGAGAAGAAAAGAGTGAGGGGAGACCTCGTTCTCTTTACAGCTACCTAAGAGGAGGCTGAAGCGAGCTGGGAGTTGGTTTCTTCTCCCTAGCATCAGGTGATAGGACAAGAGGAAATGGTTTCATGTCCACACATTTCTTGAACATCTCCAGGGACAATGACTCCACCACCTCCCTGGGCAGCCTCTTCCAAAGCACGCTGCAAAGTGCATATTTGAACTAACAAACTTTATCCTGAAGTTTTCCAAGGTACTAAAGCTGTAATGCATCACAACATGGGAGTTGAAACACAAGCAAGACAATTGCCTCATTTCAACTGTCTGCTTTAGCTGAGCAGATGAAACTCTTAACCCATCATGATGGCAAATATGTTAACATTGAGCAGACAGACAGCAGCTGATGGACACAGCACAAAGTTAGAGATGGGCAACAAGACTTCTATTCCCACCCTGAGGGAAGTCTGCAATCACATCCACTGATCCATATGGAAATATTTAGCACTGAAGTTTGTTCTCTGCTGGTGGTTTTCAACCTGTTTCGCTCTCATGCTGGAACTTCTTGCTGGCTACTGCAGTTCCTAGAGTCAGACTCACTGAGGAAAGCAGAGGTTGGTCAACCTTTGGCAAGTATTTGCCCCATGTTCTCTGCCCCAGACTGGTGGGGGTTTTTTTCCCACAGCAGCCAGGATGCTGAACAAACAGGCTGCAACACAACCTGAGAGAACAGTGTGTCTGAAACGAATGCACAGGAACCCAGCAGGCAACTCCCATCGGCAGCTGCATCGGAGCTGCTGTATCTTGTAACAACAAAGCAACGGACAAATCCCAGACAAATGGAAGGACATCAGAGGGATAACGGCAGAGAAAGCAGGCAAGGCTCAGCCTCCAGGAGCAACACAACAGCAGCTTTATCTGAGCTAAGAGTGCCTGGAAAAGAGCAACCATTCATTCCATATTCTCAAAGCACAGAAATGCTGCTCGCGTGCAAGCCACCACGGGCTATGTGCAGTTAAAAATTCCCTTCTTCCTTCCTAATTTTATCTTAACTCTCCTATTCTCAAACAAGAAGATTTAAAATAATACATTTAAAAATTGTAATTAAAAGATCCAGTGCTGGCAGAGCACTTTCAGCTGTTGGCTATTCACAGAGCTTTCAAGGGTTCATTTAACTCTAACAGGGCTTCACTTAACTCTACATTCCGATCCCCCTAATTCTGATCTCGGGCTCCAATCACTTGCAGTCATTTTGCCTGGGCAACGCTGGAATATTGCCAAAGAAGAACAATGCCCTGCAGAAAACGTCTCCATAATAAGTCATTAGGACACCATGACAACAACAGACTTGAACCTAAATGAAAGGAAAATTATTGCTGCAATCCCAGAGAGAAAATACATCACTGCGTGTAGCACCTACTAGAGCCACACTTCTATAAACTGCTTCTCAGGCTCAGGAAGTGTGTGAAAATATCAGATTTTCACAACCCTCACAAATGAGCAAATGCTTAAATCCTGAAGTAATCTACTTCAAAGGACATGTAAGGCAGCACAGATCTAAGAGCTGCTGCTGTCAGTGACAGAAATCCCTGTTACACGGCTCTAGTGGTGGTTTTAACTCCCAAGCCTATTGTGAACGATGGATACTGAACAAAAGAGTTTGTAGAATCGTTACTTAAATAATATAAGCCCTGGTTTTACTACTCTCCTCCTAGGACCTTTTGGCCTGTTGCTGCAGGATGAAGCAAAACAAAGCAAAGGAGGTGACTCGAAGCCCTGCAGCCCCAGGCAGTATTGCAGAGGGCTCCACTCCAACACATCACAAGCTGGGGGGAAGGAGAATCCAGTTACTGAGAACCTGTCAGGTTGTCCTCTTGACAGTCAGGGGGGAAGGCCAGTGGTCACTCACCAGCCCACTGACTTCTGCTAGTATGTGCTGAAGTCTTCTACCCCACCAGCTCAACCAACCACCCACCCTTTGTGAAGCTCTGTCCCTTCATCTGCAAAACGGAGATGTCATGGACTGCACAGACACACCTGGGCTGTGTCATCAGCTGGGCTCAGCTCCTTCAAACTACACAAAGCTGACCTGGTTTGTGACTGCCACTGAATCTGAAGCTTATGTGGATAGCAACGATGGTTACAAAGCTCAGGGAGGTTGCAGAGTCTTACAGACAGAACAGAACTCATCAAGAAGAGGTGAACACGAGAAAGGAGGCCCCAAGGCAGAACAACACTGAGGTTTACCTTGCCCAGATCGGCTCTGACGGGAGTCTACACTTGCCTGTCTTCGGTCTGGTGGCTCCTCGTTCCCTCCATCTGCATGAGAACCAAAACAGCAGAAGTAGAACATCATAGTGGACAGGTCAGGCAGATGCAACTTTTCCTTGAGTCCCATCACCTATCTTGCAGGAAGAGTGGAACAGAAGGTGCCTCTTGTTGACAGCAACTGGGGCAAACTGCCGACTGACTCCTTTGCTGTGCCTTTCAGTCTCTCCCCAGCTCACTGCAAACGAAATCTCTGAGGTCCTCAGGACATTTGGAGGGTTTTAATTTCTCCTACTAACCCCACTGGTATCTGATTGAAACAGCAGCCAAACTGTGCATCTTCACTTTGGAATGTTATAGCAAAATATAAAATATATTAAGTGTATGAAGGAGATGAGGAAAAAATAATTAAAAAAAAAAAAAAAGTATATTCTTTGACATTGGCTCCTTGTCAGCTAAAAAGTGGGAAGGCTGGGAAGAACAAACCCAGTCTCCCTGCAGCCTCCTGAAACTGTTTGGGAAAGCAGCTAGAATGAACAAAACCTAAACCCATCTGGCTGGCTGCAGAGTGGGACAGCATGTACAATATTAGACAATTAATTACATGCTGGTCCTCATTGATGAACTGACCAGATTAGAAACAATAGATAGGGACATCAATAGAGATGCTTGAGCACACAGGGCTTACACCAGCTGGAAGCAAAAAAGATGTCCAGCTCTGCAGATTGTGGAGAAGCAAAGCCAGGCACTGAAAATCATGGACCCCGAGAGTCCTAGAATGGCTCAGGCTGGAAGAGACCTCAGAGATCATCATCTCCAACCTCCCCACCATGGGCAGGGACATCTCTCAGCTAGATTTGGCTACTTGAGACCTCATCCAACTTGGCCATAAAATGGGCATGTTTGGGCCTCTAGGAAGCCAGCTCCCCCTCACTGAAGTGAAGGAGGAGTGTTCTGAGTGGTGCATTTACAAAACACAACGACAGGGTCGTAAAGACATACCACAGCAACTGCTGGAATACTTCATGGCTAAGCAGGAATTTGCCTTTTTAAAACCAATTGGAAGGACAGGATCCTTCCTGCACACTCACTTGGATGTAACCAAACCAGTACTAAGCTTTGACACGAGTTTTATCCAAGGCAGCAGAGCTGCTGGTGAGCAGAGCTCATGGTCCTGCTTCCTAACATTCTCCACCACTCAACAGTGGACCAGTGACAGCTCAGTGCCAAAGCCAGCAGCTTTGAGAGCAGGAACTGCTGCACAGGGGTCAGACCAGGAAAGATTGCTTGGGTAATTTGCAAGTCACAGAATATATTAAGGGGGAGAGAATTATCAGAGGAAACCAACTTCCTGAATCCATGTAGGAGGGTGGAAAGGAAGAAAGCAAGCTGATGACTCAGCAGATATGATGCCTGTAATTGCTGCTGCACTTGGTGCAGCCACAGCGAGGCTGTAGCTGGGGTGAACACAGCATGATCTGTGGGTGTTCTCCAAACCAGCCAGTGGCTTACAAGGAGGAGGATTTCAGGACAAGCACAGCTGGCTGAAGCTGTGCTCACAAGCCTGCAGCACTGCACGTGTGTGCCCTGAACGTGCCCAGAGCAGGCCAGAGGTTCACTGGAGAACAAGAGGCAACCTGCAAGGCTACAGGCTGCTTCAGGAAGCCCTTTACCCTCTGCCCCCCAGAACACTGACCCTTCCCATCTGCCATGCTCTGTGTACTCCAGTGAATACTGTGTATTCCAGCCTGCTCTAGTGGAAGGTGTCCCTGCCCACGGTGGGGAGGTTGGAAGGAGGTGATCTTTAGGGTCCCTTCTGACCCACAGAATTCTATCATTCTATGAAGGCACAGAAAACAGAGAGCATCCCACAGGCTGATCCAGGCAGGATGTTCCAGGCAGAGCAGGCAACCCCTCCCTTGCAGGCAGGAATTGGGTACTGATGGATACTTGCAATAAAAGATAAAGCAATCTGAACAAATCAATGCCAGGCAGCAGAGAAGGTCAGTACCTGCAGAATTTAAGATGTCTGCTGAAGAGGCAGAGGACTGCAGGAAAGGAGGAAGCAGCCTGCAGTTAGGAGTGGGACAAGTGAACTACTTTTTTTTTTTTTTTTCTCTCTGCCACAAACCAACATTTTGAGCACATTCTGATCCCTGCAGTGCAGGAGCAATGCTACCAGGAAACGACAGCGTACATTGCTGAAGAGTTACCTTGATACAGATGCCAAAAAGGGGGCAAATTGTGCTTGCTAAGGGAAAATTCTCATGGTTTTGAATGTCCAAGTGCTTGAGTTTACAGCCTTAGAATCACAGAATCGTTTCAGTTGGAAAAGATCTCTAAGACCATCGAGTCCAACCATCAACCCAAAACCACCATGGCCACCAAACCTTGTCTCTAAGTTCTATATCTATACATTTCGTGAACACCTCCAAGGAAAGCGACTCCCTCCACTTCCTTGGGCAGCCTGTTCCAATCCCTGACCACTCTTGCAGCAAAGAAATTGTTCCTCATCCCCAACCTAAACCTCCCTGGCACAATTTCAGGCTATTTCCTCTCATTCTGTCACCTGCTGATATGCAGAAAAGTCTGGCCATGCTACTGTCACGGTAGTGTTCACACCTCTGTGTGTGTATCAGGGCTCTGTTGTTCCATCAATCCTGTCAGTTATTTTGTTTGTGCTGCATTTTAGGTAGGTTTTCATAGATTCATAGAATGGTTGAGGTTGGAAGGAACCTGAAAGATCCATCTAGTTCCAACCCTCTGCCACAGGCAGAGACACCTTCCACCAGACCGAGGTCCCATCCAACCTAGCCTTGAACACCTCCAGGGAGGGGGCAGCCACAACCTGTGCCAGTGTCTCACCACCCCCACTGTCAAGACTTTCTTCCTAATATCTAGTCTCAATCACAGTTGCTTGGGCAATACCTATCACTTACAGACATGACCTACTATTTGGACAATAGTTTGGGGACAGTATCACCCAGGGAAATGCAATCAACTCAGTGGCCATAACGATTGTCAGCATGGCAAAACACCACAGCTATTGACAAAGCCTCAGATGCAACAGCTAAAAGAGGTCACCAAAAGTAAATGGGTTGTGAAATCATTGCTAGAAAACACAGATATCTGTGTTAATTTAAAAACAAAGATCGGAATACACTGAAGTACACCTGATTAAAGGAGCTTCTAGAGAAGCTGCCACGAGAAACAGAAACCACTTATTTTTTGTGAATGCCACAAAGGAAGTGAATGACAGCAAAACATTGGCTCAGGAATCCACATTCTGTTGCATCTAGCAGTGAGAGGCAGGAAAACTTCTGTCATTTCTTATTTTTACAGATCTCTGAGTTAAGAAAGTCCATCAAGATTTACGTGACTTGAACGTCAGGAAGATGCTGTCTCATCAGCATCTAACATGCCTCCAGCTGGGATGTCAGACACACTGGGGTCAGAAATCCAAAGAGGGCTGACTGAGTGCTAGGTTATGTGGCAAGCACAGAGCAAACACTAACAGCTATTTATTCTTTCTCTCAGTTACAAAGAGATTAAGTAATCTCAACGATCATGTTTAGTAACAGCTTCAGACAAGCAGTCTCTCCTGCTATAAATGGATCTGACAAATGCCTGCATCCCGTTCTCCCTCGCCTGCTTGTCTGCCCCCTCCCCATTCTACCCTTTAAAGCCAGTGACACAACACATCCCCTCCAACACGCACAACAACTGCGTCCTTCCAACTGACCACTCCCAACGGGAAAATAAAGAACCCTCCTGGGGTTTCAGCTAAATGAATGCACTGCACAAAACACTGCATTGCAATTAGTGCGACTGCACAGAGGAGCCAGATGCATCTGCAAGAGCAGGTCTGATGTCAGCAAACCCCACGCAGCACCTTCAGCATCCCCTCCCTGCCTTCCTGATTGCAGCCCAGGCGAAGACAACCAAGTTTGAGACGAAATCCAAGTGCCAGCAGCCCAATATCCCCCCCCTCCCCCTGCTCAATTAAAACACAAGCCGGGACTGAACACCTCCCCAGCTCTTTTATCTGACAAAGCAATTCTGAAGGCAGGCAAAGAGAAGGGTGGGTCAGGCAGCTTCACGCATGCTGGGAAATCTGCTGCAAGAACCGACTGCATTAGATGTGCCGCGGCTCCCACAGCCCCTGACAGAGCCCACTCTGCTCCAACAGCCTGCAGATCAATACTGCAAAGCAGCCAGCACAGCACAACTCCATCTGCAAAGCACAGGAGACTCACACAAAGCCAAGTCCAGCAGTCAGGAGCTGCTCCCAAGCCCAGCCCAGCCTGGTACCCCCGCGCTCGGCACAGCGTCCGGCGATGTAGCTCCCAACTGCCGTCGTGCTCCCAAAACGTAGACACAGGCAACGGGGAAAAAAAAAAAAATTACAAAATAATAATCATCAATCAATCCAAATCACAAAAAGTGCTGCAGGGGTGACAGCAGAAGCTGAGGGGGTGCGGTGACAGCAGCCACAGCACTCCCAGGACCTCACAGCATCGCGGCAGGGTCCCGTCGCCGGAGCCCGCAGCGGCTCAGCTCAGCGGAGGAGAGGGAACTGCACATCTCCCTCCCAGCAATCCCGATGGATTCCAGCCAGGAGAAGGAATGACAAGTGCCAAAACGCACCCGCCTGCTGCTCTCCCAGGAGGATCTGTGCCTGGAAAGAGGCAAAACGGACCCAAACCCAGCGAGAGGGGGGCTGAGCCTGCTGCTTTAAAGAGTTCTTCTGATCAACACTTCTCAGTTCTTCCTCATTATTTAGATTTTGGGGTGGGTTGGTTTGGAGGTTGGTTGTGGGAGGGTTGTGTGGTTTGGGGTTGGTTTTTGTTTGGCTAGTGAGGTTTCTGTGGTTGTTGGGGTTTTTTTTGGGGGGGGGGGATTTAGGGGTTTTTGTATGATTGTTTCTTTTTGTTGGTTTTGTGGTTTATGGGGGGGAAGGAGGGGCAGGAAGTGCCTTCTGCTTCAGAAAACAAAAACAAACATTCCTACTGTGCTCAAATTGGTATTATTATAAAAATTAGCATTATGATAAAAGGATACTAAGAGCTGCATCAATTTAATAGCAGAATAAAGCATCTACATCAAAACAAGTCCCTGGTGGCAGTGCTGGGGGTGGGAGTGGGGAAAGCAGAAGATTTTTACTGATAGAATTTTAAGGCAGACCTGAGTTCTTCATTATAGGCTCCTCAAAGGAGCTCCAACCATTTCCCAACATGTCTGGACTTGATCATAAAGGCCTTTTTCAACCTTTATGAGTCTGTGTTGAATCTCTCCTGAGCAACTCCGATAATTCACAAAAATCCAAACAAGAGGCACACAAAATGTGCTGCTTCTGTGTGGAATTGTTTTCCTGCACTTCAAGAGGATGTTATTTACACTCATTCTAATTCCTAGACCTTTACACCCACCAGATAAAGAGATTTTTCAGTCAGTGGCCAAGAGCCCACACCAACAGTGAGTCTTTTTCAGAGATAATCTGAGCAATGCAATTTCCAAATGTCAAAAAGGAACAAGTCCACCTCAATTACTTCTCTGCTCTGATACCAAAACAAAAACCAATGACAAAAGACACCCAACAAAACCTTTTCAGCTGTGAGCAGACTGCAAAGCAAAGCAACAGGAGATGGAAGTCACAGAAATGCTTTCAGCAATAGAATATTGCATTTGGTCATGGGCCAAGCAAAGATCTTCTGCCTTTTGTGCAAGCGAAACACCAGTATGGAAGAAAATGGCAATGCCAGGCTGTGACTGGGAATACTCAGAAGTGAAGAATTAATAGATACTTCATATGGATAAGGGGGCTGCCTCATGGTATGTTAAATACAGTCCCATGGACACAGGAGCAGTAAGTGAACCAGGAGTCTGTACTGCCACGAGGCATCACAGAGTCATGGAGTGGTAGGAGTTGGAAGGGATCTCTCGAGATCATCTAGGCCAACTCTCCTGTCAAAGCAGGATCACCCAGGGCAGGCCACAGAAAAACACATCCAGGTGGCTTTTGAAAGTCAGAGAAGACAACTCCACAACCTCCCTGGGCAGTCTGTTCCAGGGTTCCAGCACCCTGACTGTGATGAAGTCTCTCCTCAGGTTGAGGTGGAACCTCCTGTGTTGCAGCCTTTACTTGTTGTTCCTTGTCCTCTAAGATCATCAAGTCCATCTGGTCCATCTGTCAATCTAAACTCACCATGGCCACTCTCCCATGCCCCCAGATGTCACATCTACCTGTTATTTGAACTCCCCCCTCTCCCCCCTCCCCAGGCACGGTGACTCCACCACTTCCCCAGACAGCCTGTCCTAACACCTGACCAATGCTGCTAATTGCAGCTGACTGTGCGGTTTGAAAATAACCTTGAATTATCATAAAATGTTCTACATTCTGAACAAATTATTTCTGGAGTCGTGGCTGGAACAGGAGAGGATGGAGAAGCAGAAGTCCAGTTTTATCAGCAGGTTGTTAGTCCCCCTGAAGAGCAGCACACAGCACATGTGCTGGCTTGGTTATGCCATTAAAGCTTATGAAATGGCATTATGGATTTCAGCCATAACCATCAGGACGTGAGTGCACCTTACACACTCTGCACTTGAAGATGGCATTAATGAGCACATTAGCTAAATTTATAAACAAAGGCCAGCTACCCTCAGTACCTGTACTGGATCTGAGCTCATTAAGGGATGAGCTCAAGAGGAAAAAGCAACCTGCAGGGAAAACACCACCCGGTAATGTGTCCAACTGGCTGTGAGAAAGGGCAGAAGCAGGCATATGGGAGTCATATTGAAGAACTTCTTCCTAAACTCCTGTCTAATCCTGCTCTCCCTCAGCTTCAAACCATTCCCCCTTGTTCTGTCTCTAGACACCCACATGAAAAGTCCCTCTGCAGCCTTCCTGTAGGATCCCTTCAGCAACTGGCAGGCAGCTCTAAGGTCCTGGAGTCTTCTCTTCTCCAGGCTGAACACCCCCAGCTCCCTCAGCCTGTCCTCGTAGCTCCTTCATTTAGAAAGGGGACAAAGGGAAAATGACAGGGCACAAACTCCCTATCAAATGAGATCAGTGATGCTAGTTTTTGAAAGAATTGGACTCGCTCAGGCTCCTTCAGTTCCATTTGCTGTCAGGGAGATTTGGGTTACCTCACATCAGTGCTCCTCAACATTCAGCCACCAGAAATTCCCTGCGCTTTTAACCTGAATGATTCTGTTTGGATTTACTATTCAGATTTACAGTGCTTGTCACTGAAACTCTTCTTATGAAGAAGTCTTTCACTCCAGCTCCGAGCAGGGCTAGCAGCAGCCTCACTTGTTCACTATTTTCATCATTTAAATAAATGTAAAGCTGGGCCTTTTGGAGAACTCCATAAAAGTTAATGGGGCAGTGTAGGATCTAATCAGCTGAGCGTAATGTTTACTGTCACCGAATCAGAAAGGTACCAATTTGCAGCAATCTTCGTGCACCAACCTATAATTATTTTTCTGAAATGCTGCTTCCAGCTCCTGTGGGGGCAATAGAGACTCACCCAGGATGAGCAGACAAAAGGAGGCACCGCTACAACTTCCAGAGAGCAGAGAAAGAAGCGGCGCTCGCCTCTTCAGAAGCCATTGTGAGGAGACACAAACACGGATACAGGAGATGGAATTTGATCCACCCACTTGATCAAAAGCTGAGGAGTCTGAAAGGACTTCTAGAATCACAGAGTCATAGAACTGTTCTGCTTGGAAAAAACCTCCAAGATCAGAGAGTCCAATCATCGACCTAGCACCACCGTGGCCACTAAACCATGTCCCCCAGTGCCATGGCTACACATTTCCTGACACCTCCAGGCATGGAGACTCCACCACCTCCCCGGGCAGCCTGTGCCAATGCCTGATCACTCCTGCAGGAAAGAAATTGTTCCTAATCTCCAACCTAACCCTCTCCTGGAGCAATTTCAGGCCATCTCCTCTCACCCTATCACTAGGGAGAAATGCAAGCATTATCTACTTTACAACTCAAGGCAGGGAGTAGCTTTAAGAGTCTGATGTAATATTGATTTGATGATAGAAAAAAATCAGTCTCTGAGCCAATACTACAAAGACTATTTTGATACCTTTCACAGTTGGACTCTGCAATCTGAGAAGTCTTTACCAACTTTAATGATGATTTTATTCTATGAGTCTAGAATTGTTTTGGACAAAAAAAAAAGGTTAAATTCCTCTTTACAGAGAAGGGGGAGGCAGCACAGCCACTGTGAGGTTCACCCACAGACACAGAATGAGTTCTGAACGGTTACACTCTCCGGACTGAACCCAGGCAATACCTGAATGTGTAATGGGGGACACAGAGAGGTAGGAAAATACAAAAACAAGAAAATACCTCACAAAAGGTGGTTCAGAGAACAACTCTGCAGGCAGCACAGTTCAGTTTTTAGACCTCATGTGTTGTGGTTTGGATTTGCACCCCAACAAACTGGAAAATTTACCTCCAGAGTAAATTTACCACATGTCTTAGAATTTGGAAAGTTAAATGAAATTACATTTACAAAAGTGGTCTAAATATAAAAGCATAAAAAGGTAATAAACATAGACAAGGCAAATTTACATATATTTACAGTTCAATAAGCAACACGATAGCTCCTTGTACAATATTTCAGCTCTCTCCCACCCTGGACACAAAGAGGCCAGTCCAGAGGGTTCACTGCCTCTACCTTCCCCCCCCGCCCCCGTACCATTCACCAGCCAAAACAAGGAGCAAACAAGGTCAGAGAGAGCCAAAGCAGCATGCAAGAAGCAGCAGAGACAAAGAGCAAGCAGCACAGCAAAAGAGAAGTTATTCAGCAGACCACTGCAATTAGATAAACATATTTAATTATTATTCTATGTCCAACTCTAATTTGTTTAATATTTAGACTGGAATTCTCTGGGGAAAAAAAAAAACAAACTTGTTTTTAAAATGAAGACACTGGGCTAAGGCACTGGCTCTAAACTGTATCACCATGCCACAGCGGCAAACCCTTTGTTCTGTGTGAGAGCTTTTGGTGTCTGCTGGGGAAGCAGAGGGATGCTGGTAAGGAGGGAAGGGGACAGGAGAGGAGGAGGCTGAGCCATGAGTGACTCTCCAGTTCCCTCCTTGTCATCACTGACTCAACAAGCTCTCACTGCCCATCTGGAAATCATAAAAGACTTGTAGACTCCAACAAGCCTGTCTGGGGCCTGTAGCAACCACAAGCATTTTCAGCTTCAAATGAAAAGCATGGCAGATATACTAATTATTCCAATTGACTGAGTATGTTAAAATGTAATTAACTAAAACCAATTAACACCAGGGACAAACATATGCTGCTCCAAACAGCTACAAGAAGAGTCACCTATTTTGTAGGGCAGGTTTTTGCCTTTGTGATTGTGCCTGGTCCTCTAATTAGAAGTTCAAAAGGCATTTTTAGAACAGCTTTAGTGGTCATCTGTCCTAAAATTAGTTGAGAAATTGGTGCAAGTGACTGAAGCTCAAAATAGGTTGGTTTGTGACAGGCAGTCTGCTGCTAGCACTCAGCAAGCCCTGAATGATGACAGAAAGAGAACAGCAAAAGGGCATTTTAGGGATTTGAAGCCCTGGTGCATAGGAAAAAGGCTTTGAAATCTCCCAGCCCCATCATTAATGTGTTGGAAATTTGGCTTTGGCTGAACCCATGGGCATCCAAATGCCATCCAAAGTGTTTCCCTGGAATTAGCCAGAGTCCCTGTGCCCAAGCCAGAGTAGGTGATGCTCCCCAAATGCCATCACTCCACATCACTGGGGCCAGCATCAGCAACCATCAGCACAGCCATGGAATGTCAATATGGGTGCACAGCAACACAGGGCTCCTGCTGCTGCCTCCAGATCCTCTGCTCAGCAACTTTCTCAGCTCCCTAGGAAAGCACAAGCACAGTCCACCCAAAATCCTGAGCAAAACAGGACCACAGAATCCCAGACTGGCTTGGGTGGGAAGGGACCTTTCAAGGTCACCCAGCCCAACCCCCTGCAGTCAGCAGGGATATCTGCAACTGGAGCAGGTTGCTCAGAGCCCCAGACAACCTGACCTGGAATGGTTCCAGGGAGGAGGCATCTCCCACCTTCTCTGGGCAACCTGGGCCAGGCTCTCACCACCCTCAGGGCAAAAAAATTCCTTCTCTCCAGTTTGAATCTTCCTCATTTGGTTTCAAACCATCAACCCTTGCCCTGCTGACATTTCACATACTTACAAAGGCTTACCTTAACCTTTGTTTTAAAGATCCAAACCTTCTCCCTAACACTAGCACACTCTATTACAGTCAGAGCTGCTCTGACCCATGTGTCTTTCTTACACCTTTCATTAGTTTCACAGCCACCAAAAGGTTGTTTCTGCACACCAGCATGAAGAGGCACTGCTGCAAACGCTGCCCTAAGTGATTTTCCCTGCTCACAGAGTACATCAGCAACAATCAGTGGAGCTGCTCAGACTGCCAGGGCCTGCCTTCACCTGCAGACTCCAAGGCTTTGACTACCCAGATGTACCTAATGCAATTACCTTGGGCAAACCCCATTGATTCAGCCTGTGACTTACTGCAGGAAATGGCTTTTTGGCAGAGCAAACAAGCAGTGTTGCATTAGGATTTGTCACAATTAACCTGCAGTTTCTTCCAGCTTTAATCACCGTGGTACTCTCACTACTAAACACCCTTAGCCAGGCTGCTATGAAATGGTCATCACTCTCCAAAGAGTGATGCAGGGGTTCAGTGCTGAAGAAAGTCATCTGACTGCTGCCTGGGTCTGCATGGGCAGGGGAAATTACAGGAAGGTAACTAAGGGGAAACAAAAGGGAAAACTAAAACTGCTGTCTGAAAGGCTTTTATTGCTCAACATTGCATCATCTTCTCATACAGTCACAGAGTGTTAGGGGTTGGATTGGTTAGAGTGGTAGGGGTTGATTTCCACCTGGAAATCATCCAGTCCATCTCTCCTGCCAGAGGAGGCCACAAAGGAACACATCCAGGGGGTTTTCAAAGTCTCCAGAGAAGGAAACTCCACAACCTCTTTGGGCAGCCTGCTCCAGGGCTCTGGCACCCTCACAGTAAAGAAGTTTCTCCTCACGTTGAGGTGGAACTTCCTGAGTTCTAGCTTGTACCCACTGTTTATTGTCCTGTCACTGGGCACCACTAAAAAGAGCCTGGCACCTTCATCTTGACACCTGCCCCTGTTTATAGTGGTCCACACTCAGCCTTCTCCAGACTAAACTGCCTCAGGGCTCTAAACCTTTCTTCACAGCAGGTATGTTGCAGTTCCTTCATCATCATCCTCGTAGCCCTCCGTTGGATTCTCCAGCACATCCCCATCACTCTTGAATTGGGAAGCCCAAATCCAGACACAGTATTGCAGGTGTGGTCTCACCAGGGCAGAGCAGAGAGGGAGGAGAACCTCCCTAGACCTGCTGGACACACTTTTACTAATGTTCCCCAGGACATCACTGACCCTCTTGGCCACAAAGGCACATTGCTGGCCCATGGAGAACTTGCTGTCCCCCAGGACTCCAAATACAAGAGTCTCTTGCTGCATTCTGCGCTCTCATTCAATTTAAACTGAAGGCACTACCCACATTCCAACTTTCTAGCAAAGATATTTCCACCAAAAGCAACCAAAATCCTTCTTCCAGTCTGCTGCATGCTAGAATCCAAAGAACTACATTTTAGAAGTCAAGTTTGAACACTAAAATAGGAACAATGCAACCCAAATCCTAAGGGAGGCACAATGTCACCCAAATATTAAAGTAGGAACAATGCAACCCCTAACTCTAAGGCAGGAACAACACCTCCCAAACATCCTTGGGAATCATCTTCCTTTATGGCTCCTGTGGCTCTGCACTGCAACAGGAAACACTTCACAGACATCTGCAGTCCCCATTCATGGCCTTTGATCACAAATATCACTTAGACTCCTACTTAAGACAATTATACAGTGAAATATACAAAGAGGTTAACAGTTGGGAGTTGGAAGAATGAGTAATTATTTCTACAAATGATTTTCCAGCTATTACTCAAGCAGCAGCAGTAGTAATAAATATCCACACAAATAAACACAAGAGAAGGCTTCGGAGGAGTGAAGCAGTCAAGGAATTCTGCCTGCAAGCTAAAATGCAAAAGGCAAAGCAATGCACAATAGGTTGAGTTGCTCTGTACCAGCACCGGGTTCCTTGGCCACGGAACTGCTCCCAGATATTCCCACACTGCCTTCAGATGGCAGCTCCCAGCACCACGCAGTCTCCAGCCACACAGCGATCCCTGCGCTGCTCCCACAGGCTCCTCTCAAGCACTGCACAATGCTGAAATCTGGTCAGAAACCACACCAGAAGGGGCTAGGAAAAGGAAATGCAGGAAGAATAAAGCATTTGTCCATCAGCTCTGCTTGTCCAGGCAGAAGCCTGGCCGTGCCAAGGGGTGCCATGCCAGTGACACTGCAGCAGCAGCCTGAGCGAGCTGCTGCCGAGCCCTACGCAGTGTCAGCAACTGCTTTGCAGAGCCCAGACATAAATCTCTCTAATTAACACAATTACAGAAGCTCTTTATAGCAATTTTTCTTTGATTTATCAACCAGGAGGCACAATCAATCCAGTCCCAGCACATCACACATGATGGCTTCGAAACATTTCTTGCCAATTAGGAAGATGCTGTGGATTACTCACATTCTAGAAGGTAAGAACACGTTCCACTCTCCTCCATCACTCTTAAAGGAGCATGAAATATTCACAGACAAGGGCAAAAAGCTGCTAGAGTGAAAGAAAACTATTTTAGAAGCAAAGAACTTCTGTCACATCGATATTGCAGCCAATTCTGCTACCTAAGCTATCCATCTGGAAGTGGCTGATGAAGGAAGAAAGCCACTCCTTGAAGAAATGCAAGTCATAGAGCAGAGATCAATCACCAGCCTGGCATCTAATGCAAACACAGCTTTGCCCTGGTGCTATCTCTGTGCACAGCAGCAATAAAAAAAGTATCCCTTCTCAGACAGAAGATAGAAATTCTCTCTGTAAAGATTCTTACACAGCCTGAAAAGGTATCAGAAACTATTAAGAAGTTATTCAGTTAGTTAACAAACCAACAGCCTCACTGCAAACTGCTTTGTAACTACTGACAGCAAACCACTTTGCCTTATGGCAAGAGATGACTTTTGTTGTTGTTGTTGGGGGTGATGTGTGTGTAATAAAAAAAAAAAAAAACATGCAAAATTTTGTTGAAACACTCAGATGCTTTTGTTTTTAGATGTTCTATCTGCCTGTCTCATACCGCCACGGAAGCAAGCGTCTGATGGCAGCAGATGGCACAAAATCCAAACCCAGGACCCATGTTCAGAGGTGAGCTGAAATCTCAAGGAAAAGACAGGAGAAGAGAAGGGAAAGCAAGCACATGGCTGGGGTGTCAATCCAGCAGGGAGCTAAGGGAGAATCCACACAGAATCATTCAGGTTGGAAAAGCCCCTCAGGATCACCAAGCATTTCAGCACCACAGAGTCACAATCCCAACCCCACTGTTGCTTTCATACAGTTAAGTTAGTCATAGAATCATAGAATGATTTAGGTTGGAAGAGACCTCAAAGATCATCCAGTTCCAGCCCCCCTGTGCCATAGGCAGGGACACCTCCCACTAGATCAGGTTGCTCAAGACCTCATGCAGCCTGGGCTTGAACACCTCCAGGGAGGGAGCAGCCACAGCCTCCCTGGGCAACCTGTTCCAGTGCCTTGCCACCCTCACTGTGAAGAACTTCCTCCTAACATCCCATTTAAATCTCCCCTCTGCCAATTTGAACCCATAGTCAGCTGGGACCTCACTTTGCTATTAACAGCAGATCCCCAGGACCTATATCCAGAGATGTCCCCTGGATGTCTGAGTGGCTGCTGCAGACTCTTCCTGCTCCTTCACAGCCAGGTTCATGGTTATAGGCAGGACTTGGCAAGGGAAGTGGTGTTAATCCCAGGATTTCAGCTGGGAGAACTAAGTAATTTCCATTTTCTCCTCCAAGTAATTTCCATACATTTACACACACAGATGGACTTGGAGGAGAACCCTGGCAGGCTGCAAGCAGAGCAGGGGCTTCTGAGCACCGAGGACCCAGCACAATCCCAGCCATGGAACCAGACACAGCTTAGACACAGCATGAACTGAAGCCACAAAAACAACTTTAAAACAGTTGAGCCTGGCCAAGGAAACACTTTCAAAGCTAAAACTGTGATGAAATCTTTCATTTCAGGGAAAACCAATTGGACTGGGGTGCCTCAGTAGACAGGACCCCAGCAGCCCCCTCTCACCCTGCTGTGCTGCATATGGATCATTTAACCTCAGCTTCATTTCTGGCTCACTTTTTATTTTATTCCTCTTTCTCCTAGCCAGCTTTTCCTTCAGCTGGGTTAAGGGTCGTCATCTTTCACCAGCACAATTTTGTTGATAACCTTCTGAAGATATTCCCCTCATGGTAGGTCCAACCAACCTTGCCAGCACCACTCCATTTGCAGCTGTGAAATTAGGCAGTGTTCACCTGAAAAATTTACTGACACAACCCAGATCAATACTTTAGGAATTAAAGTAAATCAAGCCCCCCAGCAGAGGTGTATTTCACTCGTGTCTTAAGTTGTATTGTTGAACCTCCCTCTGATCAGACTCAGCAGTGACTCTGTGGTCAGTTCATCTCCTTTGCCATCACTACTAAATTAACTGTTGCTTCCCTCATGCTGCCCCCACTACCTGCATGAAGAGTAAATGAGCTGCTAAAACAAATTCCTTTTGCTTATACTCATCTCTGTTTAGCTTGGCGATTCAAGAGAGGAGATTCTGCCCCTTTGCTCTGCTCTGGTGCAACCTCACCTCAAATGCTGCCCCTAGTTTTTTTCTAGGCGGCCTGTTCCAGAGTCTCACCATCCTCCTACTGAAGAACTTCCCCCTCAGCTCCACTCTAACCCTGCTCTCCCTCAGCTTCAAATCATAACCCTTGGCCTGTCTCAAGACACCCTTAGGAAAAGTCCTTCTGCAGCCTTCCTGTAGGATCCCTTCATGTATTGGAAGGCAGCTCTAAAGTCTGTTCAGAATCTTCTCTTCCTACAATCCAGGCAGGCTCATTAGATGTCCCAGTCTGATGACCTGCCACCTAGAAGCCAGATATTTTCATTCATTTCTGTTTGGCTGAAGCTCTCTGCTCCTCTGCTGCCAAAAAATCAGTTCCACCCACTCAGCATCCTGGATTCAGTGAAAGTGTTTCAGCACTGCGCCTTTCTCCATCACTTCCAGTCCTTCTTCAGTTTGTGCTACAAGCAGCAGTTATATCACACACAATCACAGAATGGAAGGGACCCCTTGAGATCACCCAGCCCAACCCCCCTGCCAAGGCAGGTTCACCTTGGGAAGGTCACACAGGAACAGATCCAGGTGGGTTTTGAATGTCTCCAGAGATGGAGATGTACAGAATCTTTCCTGTACTACACAAGTGCCCTCATGGCACTCGTATTATCATCAGCATATTTTCATCAGCACAGTTAAGTCAGCTCCCTCCTCTCTGCTAACCCTCACACCCTAAACTCCTCATCTTCCAGGGTGTGACATTTCATTCTCTCCACCCAGCAAGCCCAGCTCACTGCAGCTTTCTGCTCTCTCCCCAGTCCTGCAGCCCCTGTTTTGCAATGCTGACCTCAGCAGTGACTGCAGCACAGCAGGCTGACCTCACCCACGTCCTGCATCCATCCCACCTCCTCTAATCCCACTGAGGCCTCCCTCACACACACAACTCCTGTGCTTCTGCAGCCCTTCCTGGCACAGCAGCAAGCTGCCAGCCTGACCTTTTGGCCACTGCTGTTGTCCAAGACATTATTTTCGCATTTGCAAGTCCATGCACACCTGCCTGTGGATATAGCTGCTGCTCATTAGCTCACTGTCAGGGTGAGCAAAACGTTTGCACCCCCCAGTGCCTAACTCCTGCTGCCTTGCACTGACAATCTTTCAGAGCTGTGAGTTTTATCAAATACACACAAGCCCAGCCGAAAACATTCCATGGGGTCAGAGAATCATGGAATTGTTTCAATTGGAGAGCCTTTAAGACCATTCAGTTCAACCATTCTCTGACTCTGCCAAGGTGGTGACAAACCATGGCCCTCAGCACCACATCTCTGCCTCTCTGAAACACCTCCAGGGATGGGGATTCAACCATCTCCCGGGGCAGCCTGTTTCAGTGTTTGAGATTGCTTTCAGTGAATAAGTTTCTTATGTCCAAGTTAAACCTCCCCTACTGCAACTTGAGGCTGTATTTCCTCTCATCCTATCACTAACATTTGCATCTATTGTGACTTCCAGTGATTCAGATTGAAGCTCATGTTAAGATCATTTGGAACAACTTCTGAAATAAAGCCCCAAACTTTCCTAGAGACAGACATCCCAGAGCTCAGGCACTAAGGAGAACTACAATCCCATCTGCTTCCAGAGGTGTCCTCACCTGGAGTGCTGTGTCCAGCTCTGGGGCCCCTAACACAAGAAGGTCATGTACTAAGGACCAGAGTGGGTCCAGAGGAGACCACGAGGATGATCAGAGGACTGGAGAACCTCCCGTGTGGGGATAGGCTGGGAGAGTTGGGGCTGTTCATCCTGGAGAAGGCTCCAGGGAGACCTTAGAGCACCCTTCCAGTGCCAGAAACTGGGGAGGGACTTTTGACAAGGGCTTGGAGTGTCAGGACAAAGAGTAATGGTTTTAAACTAGATCAGGAGAGATTTAGATTGGACATTAGGAAGAAATTCTTTACAGTGAGGGTGGTGAAACACTGGCATAGGTTGCCCAGGGAGGTTGTGGCTGCTCCCTCCCTGGAGGTGTTCAAGGCCAGATTGGATAAAGCCTTGAGCAACCTGGGCTGGTGGGAGGTGTCCCTGCCCTAGGCGGGGGGTTGGAACTGGATGATCTTTGAGGTCCTTTCCAACCCAAACCATTCTGTGACTCCATGAAGGAGCTGTGTGAGGTGAGGGCAGTGAGAACTACCTCTGTACCATCCTCTTCTACTGGAGCACTCATACCTTGTATCTGTTCACACAGGCTTTCAGCACAGATGCTGACAAATAAAATCCTTCCTCCTTCACAGCTCATGGTGTTGCTAAAATTAGGTAGCACCACACAATCAAAACTGAAGTAATTCACAGTATCAAACACTCTGAACTGTGGCTTCTTGAAAGACAAACTCCCCCACTTTGTGCCCTTTGTGGACATCAATGGTAAAAAGCTGTGCAAAGTCTCAAGCACATAATGTAGCCCCAAATAATGACACAGTTGCTGCTCTCCTAGGATCAACAGGAAAACTCCAATCCTTTTAATGGAACTAAACTGCTTATCCAGGAAACAAGAGGCTATAATCCAACTGCACCACTGCTGATACAGACCCACCACCTGCCTAGGAGCAGAACTCAGTTCTGTGGAGATAAGACCTCCCACACTCCATCCCTACATTGACATTTATGGACAAAACAGCAGCCCTGGGTTGCCAGGCAAGTTCAGCATTTGCATAACAGCCATGACCTCACACACTCCACACACCTACCTGCCTCCTCTCCAGCACTGCTGGCTGGGCAGAGCCATGGCACAGGCAGCATCATTAAAGCCAACCACCTACTCTTAAAGACAGATATGAACAAAGAAGCAAAGTGATCTTGGCAGTCTTGCGAAACATCAAGCCATGGGTCAGGATCCTGTCAGCACACAGGGCTCCAGGCTAAAGGCAGGGGACTTCAAGGCCACCACTGGTGGTCGCATCCCTAACAGCTCTGCAGCATCACACCAGGTTCAGGTGTGGTGTTCAGGTCACTGCTTCTCTTCCAGTGTACTCTTGGAGACTACAGCCTGGATCTGCCAACACTCCCTGAGGTGCAGAAGTCTGTTCTTGCAGTGGACTTTGCTCGACTTCACAAAATAGAAATCCTTCCATAAACATAACTACAGGTGATAAACCACATTTCAGGAATCCCAAACTGTCCACTGAAGATCATCCAGTCCAGCCCCCCTGCCAGAGGAGGATCACCCAGAGTGAGTCACCCAAGACCATGTCTAAGAAGGTTCTGAATACCTCCAGGGACGGAGACCATACAACCTCTCTGGGCAGCCTGCTCCAGAGTTTCAGCACACTCATAGTGAAGATTTTTCTTTATGCAGAACCTCCTGGTTTCACTTTGTGCCCACTGACCCTAAGGACTCCAGAAATGTCTGTCCCACACATCTGATTCACAGGCCTGAGTAGATATATATATATATATATATATATATATATAGAAATGGAAATTGCACTAGCTAGTTAAAAGCACACTTGAAAATACATTTATTTCATTGTCCAAGGACAAAAGAATTCCTTTGCTGCGGGTTAAGAAGATCTGGCTTCTAAATTCTACACACAGCATTCTACTCCATGCTCAGTACCCTGGGAGGTCAGAGGGGAGGAACAATACCCATTAGTTCACATTCAGGTTTAGTGTGAACTGGTCTTACATAAACCCAGCATCATCTTCGTACCTAAACTCTTCTTAAACTTGCTCAGTCACACAGCAGCTGGAGCAATTAATGAAAATTAAGTCCTTGCAATAGCTGCAGCTTGTATTTAGGTTAGCTAGTACACTCAAATATGTTACACAACCAAACTCAATCCTTTCTCTCTAATTGACATCAGGCATTACCAGGCCAGTAATTATATTTATTCATCTCCATTAAAGGACAGAGGGAAACTGACTGCCTGCATAACTCAGTCGACAGATTCTTTATGACTCCTGGTAGCAGAAGAACAAATCCATCCCCTGAATCCTTTTCTGGAGCTCCACTTCAGTCTTGAACCAGTGAAAACAACACTCAGGGTGAAAAAAACTAAACCAAAACAAAAAGAGGCAAGATCGAGTTTTATTTGAACAAATCTCCATTTACTCTCTGAGTCACAGAGGGGAGAATTTAGAAATTCCTGTTGTTGTGGTTGTTGTTTTATTTTAACCTAAAAGTTTTTTATTTGCCTATTAAGTGAAGTACTTTGGGACTGTGTGTTCTCACCCTCAGAAACAGAGGCTCACAAGGCAACCTACGCTGGAACCTGGCGTTCAGCGAGTCCAATCCCTCCTACTCAAAGCAACATCAATTTAGATCAGGTCACTTAGGGTTTTCCTCTTCATAATGTTGATCCTTCTGTAACATGTTTATGAGAAACTGCACAGAGCCAGCAGTTACCTGCATGACTCACCTTTTCCTTTTCGTCCAAAGCTTCAAACTCTGTCTGAAGCTGCAACAAAATGAACTTAAAAGGCACTAAAGCAGACAGAGCCACGGAGCTTCTCAGGGACCTGCCATTCCCCCTCATCTTTCTATGGATCAAGTCAACAAGAAACACGTACCAAAGGTAAATCCAGACAGCAGAAAGAAAACTAAAAGGCTTTTCCACAAACACATCAAAGCAAGAGCAAGGAAAAAACCCTCTTCGATGTGTCCGAGTTACCAAGTGAATTAGCCCCAGGCAAGTGAGCTGCCTTCCACCAGAAAAGGACTCATCTATATTCCAAGAAAACTTCTTATTTCAAAGGAAATGTTCCAGTTCCCATGATGTAACCACGTGGCAGCAGTACTGACTATAGCAAGAAGACAGGCGAGGGTACTTAATTGTACGTGGAACTCACATCAATGGCCAGCCCCGAGCTGAAAGGCTGCTAATCCATCTTTCAACCTGCCAGTGGGGATAATCTGGGTGTCAACCCCACTCCAACACAAGCTACACCTGTACAAAAAGGCAGAACCAGTTTGGCTTTAAGAACATTTCAAAGCTTAAGCCACATTTTGATTAAGTTTAGAAAAGACAAAAATCTTCTCTGAACTTTAAAGGGCTAATCAGCAGAGAACCATCTTTAAACTGGTTTCTTGATGTACAGACTATGCTGAGAGCATCACAAAGCCATGTTCATTAGTAAGGAGATGTCCAACTAGTCCTTCTGTTTGATTAAACATTTCTTAAACAGACTTCTGAGCCAGAAGAACTTACTGCAGAGAGCCCTTGGTGCAGCAGCTTGTGCTACACTGCAGCAGACCCACTCCAGTGACCTGGACTGCTGGCTCTAAGCCCCTCAAGCCTGCTCAGGTTAGAAAAGCAACTAGAATAAGGTCAATAAAATACCATCATTGTAATTTCCCCACCCCCCTAATGTCTATATTCAATTTTGCAAATCATTTTAATGTTTCAACCCCCCCCCCCCCAAAAAAAAAAAACCAACCTTCTTTACTATAAAGGTGCTGGAGCCCTGGAGCAGGCTGCCCAGAGAGTTTGTGAAGTTTCCTTCTCTGGAGAGATTCCAAACCCATATGGACATTGTGATCCTGAGTCACCCTTTTTTAGCAGTGGAGCTGGACTGGATGATCTCTAGAAGTCTTTTTGAGATTCTTCAAAAACTGGTTTATCTACCACATTTATGTTTACATAGTGCCATGTAAAAATACAATGTTCCAGCTAAACCAGCAGGGTATTTTTATTACTGTAACTACTCTGCTCTTCAGTCACTTACTCTATCCATAGTACATGCAAGAGAATTACAAGAGTGGCTTAAATTGGAAGGGACCTTAAAGATTATCGAGTTCTAACACCGCTGGCATGGGCAGGGACACCTCCAACTAGCCCAGGTTGCTCAAGACCTCTTCCAGCCTGGTCTTAAAGAGGCATCCACAAGTTCTTTGTTCCAATGTCTTACCACCCTCACTGTAAAGACTTTCTTCCTAATGGCCAATCTAAATCTCCCCTGATCTAGTTTAAAACCATTATTCTTTGTCCCATCACTCCAAGCCCTTGTCAAATGTCCCTCCCCAGCTCTCCTTCAGGTACTGAAGGCTGCTCCAAGGTCTCCCTGGAATCTTCTCCTCTCCAGACTGAACAGCCCCAACTCCCTCAGCCTGCCCTCACAGCAGAGATGCTCCAGCCCTCTGATCATCCTGATATAGACAACAACAGCAAATCTATGTGCTCAGACAGCTTTTCTAAAATAAATTACTTTCAGGGAATTACTTTTAAATAAGAATTAATCGACCATCACCTCTGGTAACTACAATGTGCAGAGATATCTGTGCTGAGAGAAATGCTCAGAGGCAGGAAAGCTCAGGGCTTGCCTGCTGCAGTATCCGTGTGAATTTTCAGAACTTAAGTATTAGAATCATAGAACAATCTGGGTTGGAAGGGACCTCCAAAAGTCATTTTGTCCAACCCCTCTGCAGTCAGCAGGGATATCCTAAATTACAACAGGCCCTGTCAAGCCTCAGCTTGAATATCTCCAGCAATGGGGCCTCAAACACCTCCCTGGGCAACCTGTTGCAGTGTTCCACCACACTCATGGTGCAGAACTTGTTTCTCACATCCAGTCTAAATCTGCTCTGCTCTAGTTTTAAGCCATCACCCTTGCCCTATCACTGCAGCACGTTCCAAAAAGTCCCTCTGCAGACTTCTTGTATCCCACTTCAGGTACTGGAAGGCTGCTATTAGGTCTCTCTGGAGCCTTCTCTTCTCAGCTCCCTCAGTCTGTCCTTGTAGCAGAGCTGCTCCAACCCACTGATCATTTTTTACATCTCTCCTCTGGAACCACTCCATCAGGTCCATGTCCTTCCTGTGTTGAGGGCTGTTGAATGCCAAGATATGGGTCAGGGTTTTGCTTCTTATGATGATTTTTTTTTTCCTTAGGATAGCTGCTGTTCTGAGGGGGAAAGAGACAGTTGCAGGACTTGGGAGTTTGGGGGAAAAAGATTGCTACTGACACAAGAAGCCTTGTGCTGGAGAACAGATAAAATATGGATAAGTTCTACCTAGTTCCTGCAAGGTTTTGTTTTTTGGTCTCTATCAGCTCATCACAGTTTTATTTGGGTTGTTTCTTTGCAAAATAAACTGTTCTTCCAGCTCACCCTCTGCCTGCATCTCCTCACACCACTTCTGAAGGAAGCACTGCTGCTCCAAACCACTGCTTCATATTCTGCTCCATCCACAGAGGCTGTCCCAGCTGGATTGCTGTTCCACACGCCCACCTAATGAACCAGCTGTAAATGTTTCTAATCACCTCTTCCCTTCCCTCCTCTTCTAATATTAAAATTAAAGACTGCACACTCATGCTCGTGGACCTTCTGCCCAACTGGGAACCTGTGAATAAGGTTATGAGTCCTCAGGAATGCCAGAAAAGCGATTCCTTGGGCCTCTGTTAGTTTCCACTGGTCAGCCAAAAAAGTCAACCCTTCAGCAACAGACAGGAATAGGTCAACCCTGGCACCAGCAGCACCCAATACAGGAAAGCTGCAGTGGTGAAGGTTTTGCTGGGTGTTATTTCCTGGCAGGCAGTGTGCAAACCCATGCCAAGTCCCTTCTTGCCTTCCACAATGCCCCTCCAGATCACCGCATGGCCTCCCTAGCCCAAGAAAGGAAAGGAGAGATGGATTGTTCATACAGTCAGAGAATGGTTTGGGTTGGAAGGAACCTTGAAGGTCATCTAGTTGCAACACCTCTGCCATGGTCAGGGACACCTCCTACTACAACAGGCTGTCCTTCCAACCTGGCCTTGAACAACTCCAAGCAGCGGGAATCCGCAAGTTCCCTGGGCACTGTTCCAGCCTCTCACCACCCTCCCTGTAAAGAATTGCCATTGCCCAAGATAAGACATCTCACAAAGTGAGCTAGGCCAAGAGCTCAGGAAATGTTAGTCAGAAATGAGCTGAGAAATGTCTACCCCAGGGCTGAAGCACATTTGGTACCCTGTATCAGCATGGCCAATGGGTGTGCTTCACAGAGGACCCCACAGTTTGGTTTCAGTGACAGCAGAACTGAGCTGCTTGCCCAGTTTGGAAGAGTCCTCGTTTGCCTGGCTGAGCTTTGGACATGGATCCAAGTTCCAGCTCTGGAAATGGGCAACCTTTGCACCACACCAGTGTCACTTCTGCTCCTTTGGCTTTCAAAGCCTGTTCTATTTCCATGGTGCTCTGATGGCACCATCCATCCCTGGAGACATTCAAAACCAAGCTTGATCGAGTCCTGAGCAACCTGATCTAGTTGGAGGTGTCCCTGCTGACTGCAGGGGGTTGGGCAAGATGACCTTTCAGGGTCCCTTTTCAACCCAATGCATCCTTTGGCTCTGTGAACTTCTGCAAAAGGTCTCCATAGGGAGCATCAGTTGGGTTTCCATGGTCTCTCACACCACATCTCAAGGCTGTTTGATCTGCTGCTGAGTTAGCTGGCAGAATGCCAAGATTTACATGCCAAACCACTCTTAATCCCAGCTGATCCTCATTATAATCCTCCCCTAGCTACTGGGCAAATGAAGTTTTATTTTTATCAAAACATTCCCACCCCAGCATCTTGTAACAGCCATCCCCAAAACTCTCCCAACAACACTGGTGTGAGGGCAATGGACACGTGCCAAAGGAGCTCTTCTAAAGACTCATCTCAACTGCCAAAGAATAAGCATCCAGTTTAATGGACACCTCTTTTGGTGGCATTTAAAGCAGGTCACAATCAAAGAAAAACAAAAATAATGAACATTTCCATAATAAATCCAGCTCAGGCCTAGTCTGCAGCACAGCAGCATGGGTGACCTGTCTTTCCTATTAAGAAGCTGAGCACGTGGTGAAGACACCTCTGTGCCACCAAAGGTCAGGGCTCTCTGGGCACTACCAGGACATGCAGAAAGTTTTGCAAAGAGGAAGACTAGCCAAGGTCACTGACTGAACATTAAAAGGAAATAAGCAGCTAAAGGTTAAATCCGTAAGCTGCACACCTCAGAAATGTTAAAGCCTTGCCCCCGCCACCCGTGTGCTGCCCGCTGACATTTCCCTGTGCTACAGCCACATTAGCTGCAGCTCTGCTCATTAGAATCACTGAATGGTCTGGGGACCGTTTGGAAGGGACCTCCAAAGGCTTACCCCTCCCTCAGCAGTCAGCAGGGGCAACCTTGACTAGATCAGGTTGCCCAGAGCCATGTCTCACCTTGAATATCTCCAGGGGTATCACTGAAGAGACCAACCCCACACCTTGTCAGCTTAACACTGAATAACAAAGAGAGGCTACTGTCCAGAGAGCTGTTAAAGAAGCTCCAGAACAAGCATCTGAATTTAGGGTTCTTGTTAAAGTTTTTCTGCTATGAAAGTCTTTACACTTCTAAAGAAGCCAACCCAGCAATCCCCTCTCAAGGCAATCAGAGGGCTGGAGCACCTCTTCTACAAAAGGCAGGATGAGAGAGTTGGAGCTGTTCAGCCTGAAGAAGAGAAAGCTCCAAGGATACCTTAGAGCTGCATTTCAATATCTTAAGGGGATCTACATCCAGGAAGGCAGGGGAAGGACTGTTCAGAAGGGCTTGTGGTGACAAGATGAGGGCAATGGTTTAGACTGGACATCAGGAGAAAGTTCTGCACAATGAGGGTGGTGAGGTACTGGAACAGGCTGCCTAGTGATGTGCTTGAGGCCCTGTAGCTGGAGACATTCAAGACCAGACTTGATGTGACCCTGGGCAGCCTGATCTAGTTCGAGGTGTCCCTGCTGACTGCAGGAGGGTTGGACAAGATGACCTTTGAGGGTCCCTTCCAGCTCAATGCAATCCATGAATGGGAAGAGCTGAAAGCCCTGCAGAAAGCATGGAGCTGCTGGAGAGGGTCCAGAGGAGGCCATGAAGATGATCAGAGGGCTGGACAACCTCCCCTGTGGGTACAAGCTGAGAGAGTTGGGGCTGTTCAGCCTGGAGAAGACTCCAGGGAGACCTTAGAGCAGCCTTCAAGTACCTGAAGTGGGCTACAGGAGAGCTAGGGAGGGACTCCTGATATGATCTGGGAGTGCCAGGATGAGGGACAATGGCTGTGAGCTGAAAGAAGGGAAATTGAAAGTGGAGATGAGGAAGAAATTCTTGACAGAGAGGGTGGTGAGACACTGGCACAGGTTGTCCAGGGAAGCTGTGGATGCCCCCTCCCTGGAGCTGTTCAAGGCCAGCTTGGATGAGGCCTTGAGCAACCTGTTCTAGTGGGCTGGTGACCCAGCTCTGAGGCTCCGTCAGCAGAGTTTAAGAAGACAACAAACATTCTGCAATTGCGGAGCTGCAAACAAATCTAGGAGCTATTTCTGAACAGACAAACTTTGATTTTTCAGTAGTAACTGCAGATTTGTTTGCAAACTCACTTAAATTAAGTCTGCTTCCCTTTCTTCCACCCCAGTAACAGCTGCCCAACAACCAGTCAAAATCATTGTATTTTGCTTAATTTCTATTCAATGGAAAGAAGTTAATTGCAGCCAGCTCTTCATCTGCAATTTCGCAGCACTAATATGCACCAGCCATTTTGTTTGCAGCATGTAACACCAAGAAGCAGCTGTCTCCAGCCTACTTCTCCATCAGCAGAGCAGATAACTCCCAAGAATCAACTGAGAAGCACAACGTGGCAGCAGTGACTGATTTTTATCGCTCCAAATCCACTTGCACAGAGCAGACCCTTACCTGATGGCTCCTGATTCACTGCTGCTGCCTTTGAGTCAGCAAGATGATTTCTCCTTCCTCATTAAATCACCATCACCAAGGTACCAATGCTGTTTTCACACTTCCTGAGTAGTTCAGTATTAAAGAGGGCTGAAATGCTGTGATTTCCAAGAGCACAAAAGCAGCTGCGCTGTACAGCTCAGTTCTTTTGCAACCTGAATTTCAGCCAAGAGGGCACTCATTTGATGGAGTCATTACAGCTGTATTTTGCTGGACCATCTAACCAGGAACAATAAGCCAAGGAAAGGCTAACAGCCACTCTTCTCCCCTTTTCAAGGATGTCCACAACAGGGAGCAGACAGAGAACAATTCATCACCTGGCTTGGCTGCTGCATCCTGCTGACCGAACGCCAGTTACCAAATGTTCTCATAGGAAGTGTCCCTGAAGCCCAAAATGCCAAATTTCTACAGCCAAATTAAAATACTTTTGAGAAAAAAAAAAAAAAAAAAGTGAAAATTGGTTTTGTCTTTGCTGCAAGACAGCAGTTGGACCTGAAGGTCTCAAAGGTCTCTTCTAACCTCAGCAGTTCTATGGTTCTATGCTTACAAAAGCTCATGGAGCTGTGGTGCTTCACACTTACAGTAACTCTGGCCTTCCTTTGTTGTTTCCTCTGGAAGGTATCAAGCCAGAAGAACCAAGTCAGGTATCAACCTGGTGCTGCAAAGCAAGCCGGGGGGTGCAGTTGGGTTATCCTTGGGGCAGAATGAAACCTGATTAAGTTTAGGCATTGGTGATGCTGATCTGTACCTTCAGCATCTCCAGCCTCTTATTTAGCACTGGACTCATAGAACTGTTTTGGTTAGAAAAGACCTCTAAGATAGTCCAGTCCAACCATCAACCCAACACCACCATGGCCCCAAGTGCCCTGCCTACATGTTTTTTGAACACTTCCAGAGAGGGGGACTCCACCACCTCCCTGGGCAGCCTGTTCCAATCCCTGACCACTCCTGAAAGAAAGAAATTTTTCCTAATCTCCAACCTAACCTTCCCCTGGGACAATTTCAGGCCATTTCCTCTCATTCTACCACCTGATCCTAGGGAGAAGCCTGAAGAGATCTTCTTTCAGAGAAGAAGGAATTGGGAGATGTAACAGTCTAAAGGAGATGTCTAACAGAAGCTATTATTAATACTAAGCTTCATTTTAGCTCTTAAATAAACAAAAGTAGGTGATTCACAGCCTTGCTGCTACCATTCCCTGCTCTGCGAGAGCACAGATCAACTCATTAGCTCTGTACTTCTAATCGAGATCATTCACCTTCTGCTTCAGCTGCAAATCCCACTTATGTAACAACCACAAAATGGCTAAAAATAAGGGAAAGTAGATTCCTACCAAATGTAGAATATACCTTCAGAGGTGCTCTTGCTGCTAATGTAAACTATTTTTAGCACCTCTAGATTTGCTGCATCATTCTAATTTTAAGCCAGTTACCAGCAAGTGACATTTGAAAAAAAAAATATGAAGATTTAGGCTCAGAGAGGAAGCAACCGGAATATTTAACTGAACCCAGAATGTGCTCTACAGAGCACTATTGAATTCACACACGGCTTTCTTCCTTTAACTATAGTTTACACTGCAATAAATAAGAGGTGGGGAACAGGGATGCACAAGAAAAGGAAGCAAAAAGAATTAAAATTGAATTAAGAAATTATTATACTCCAGGAATAGAAGTAAAAATGTTGTAACACAATCACACAAATCTATAAACGTATGAAACTAAGAAGTTCTTGAGAGCGAGGGTGGTGAGACACTAGAGCAGGTTGCCCAGGGAGGTTGTGGATGTTCAAGGCCAGGCTGGATGAGGTCTTGAGCAACCTGGGCTAGTGGGAGGTGTCCCTGACCATGGCAAGGAGGTTGGAACTAAATGATCTTCAAAGCCCCTTCCAACCCAACCCATTCTATGAATCTATGAATACTAAAACCGTCTGGCCAAACACAAACCAGACTTTAAAAGTCAACATTTGCATCATCAAAACCCTTCCATTTATTTAAGTTCATGAAGACTTATTCAAACATGACATTACCCTCTCAGTCCTCCTTCCCTTCCCTCTCCAGTCATAGCCTAACTGCCAACACAGAGGAATCACACAGAATCACAGAATGTCAGAGGCTGGAAGGGACCTCAACAGATCATCTAGTCCAACCCCCCTGCCAGAGCAGGATCACTATACCAGATCACACAGGAGCACTAAAGCATCGCACAGACATTTCCTCCTATGCTCTAGTGTGTAGCTTCTACATCTCTACGCATGGTAAAGCATCTTACCAGGAACCTAGAGAGTTTACAAACCAAATCTAGCAACTTCCCTTCCCAAGTGACAGTGTGCCACAGCTTGAAGTATCACTACAGATTGAAAAATCAGCTCTGTGGATTTGGACTGCACAAGTGGCACATTCCAGCCTGGGAAGGAAATCCCAGTTGGGTTAGAGAATTCAAGCCCATCTCCACATCTCCTCAGCTCAGTGCCCCCCAGGACTAAATCCCAGCATTACATTAGCACAAGCACTCTCACTGAGATCTGTGTCTTCATAAAGTCAAGAGCTCTCTCACTAGTCACGACATGAGGTGAGAACAGATCTGCTCAGGCTGTAGAACACAATTATACTGTTACTATTTGCTAATAAACTTCATAGCAGCATTACTGCTACCACTGCTAATAACCTAACTAATACACAGTGTAACAGATACACAGAAGCACAGCATAATGTAAAAGGTCTACTTCATCTAAGCCTTCACTTCTCTGTCCTTGGGACCCCCCTCCCCATCCCTACTCCACTCCCTCAGTGCACAGTGACTTTATTTGGTTTGAAGAAGCCAGTAATAATTTAAAGCCCTGTTAGTCACAATGCAAACTCGGCAGTGAGCTGAGCTTATCAATAAAATATGAACTGTTTATTCTCATCATTTTCCCTGTCTCAGTTGAGACTCCCCTCTTAATGCTCTCTGACATTATTAGACACACAAAACCAAATTAACAAACAAAAAAAGGTGGCAAGGAGGAGGATGCAAGGAGGAGGAGGAAAGGAGGAGGAGGCAAGGAGGCGGTGGCAAGGAGGCGGTGGCAAGGAGGAAGAGGCAAGGAGGAAGAGGCAAGGAGGAAGAGGCAAGGAGGAAGAGGCAAGGAGGAAGAGGCAAGGAGGAAGAGGCAAGGAGGAAGAGGCAAGGAGGAAGAGGCAAGGAGGAGGGTGATTCATGTGAAGAGCTATTCAATAGCCATAACTAATCACTGTAAGGATAACTCTTCCCTGCACACAAATCAGCATTCCCACGAGACATTCTGTAGACAAGCACAAGGGGCAGGCACATTTCCCTGTCCTCTTAAACTCAGAAAACCACCGCACTGCTGTGAAAGGATTAAAACATCTCTGCTTTAACATCTCTGACTGCAGCATGAAGCAAACAAAAGATCCCCTAAACAACACAAACCTTTTCAGCATCCCGCAGCGACACAAACCCACCTCTGAACGATGCTGATGGTTATTCCTTCTCAGCTCAAAACCCCTTCGCCTCTCTCCCAGGCAGCAGAGCAGGAGATGTCAGTGCCAGGCTCCAGCAGCAGCTCCAGGCTGCTCTGGTCCCTCCGCAGCAGCTCCAGGCTCTGCTCTCTCCACAAGAGGAGGGAGGTGCCCGCCCAAGCTAGCTGCGTGTGCCACCTTCCTATCCCTGCATCCCATTCCTTAACAACAAGGAAAGGACTTTTGCCTTTTTTTCTTCTTTTTTTTTTTTTTTTTTTTTTTTTTTTCCTTNTTTTTTTTTTTTTTTTCTTCTTTTTTCCTTCAAACCAGAGCCAGGAAGCCACAAAATCATCTCAGGCAGATAATGACGTTTTACTTTCTATGCTTTGTTGCTTTAGCCATCAAATTACTTCCAACGCTAGCTGTAATTTTTCCTGGTTTATACTGAAAAAGGGCTGCAGCAAACTCTCTCGATGTGCAAACCTAAGTAAAACTTTCATCATGCAGCCCATTTCGTATTTTCACGTTGTTGGACTGCCTGTGGAGCGAGCCATCTGGTTGGGGGTAAAACCATCACTGTTTGCAATATGGAAACATTCTAATTAATGAAGTAAAAATAGCAATTTGGCTTAAGAAGCTTTGGTAATTCATAAACATGCTTAAGTCTGTCCATTTATCATAGCGGTAGCTCTCCCTTCAAGGAAGATCACTGGAGCAGGGGATGAATTATGGCTCCTTGCTTTGGTGTTTGAGGGAGCTGCAGCATGGATCCAGCAAAGCATCACCTAGCAAGTGGCTGCCCTGCTAAGAAGCTTCAGCACAGAACGGTGGCTTTTCAGTTCCCCTTTCATCCTACTACACTTTTGAGACAGCACAGAATGGACACTTGCTGGAACTGTCTATGACAGCACAGAGAATCACAGAATGGTAGAGGACCTCTAGACAAAGCAGGATCACCCACAGCAGCTTGCCCAGGATCACAAAGTCCAGGTGGGTTTGGAAGCTCTGCAGAGAAGGAGACTCCACAACCCCTCTGGGCAGACTGCTCCAAGGGTCCCCAGTGGCCTCACAGCTAAGTTTTAACTCATGTTGAGATGCAACTTTCTGGGTTCCAGTTTGTATCCATTGCCCCTCACTCACTGGGCACCAGTGAAAAGAGACTGGCACCACCTTCCTGACACCCCTCTCAGCCTTCTCTTCTCCAGGCTAAACAGTCCCAGGGCTCTCAGCCTTTCCTCATCACACAGATGTTCCAGTCCCTTCATCATCCTTGTAGCCTCTGCTGGACCTCCTCCAGTAGTTCCCTGTTCCTCCTGAACTGGGGAGCCCAGAACAGGGCCCAGTACTCCACATAAGGCCTCACTAGGGCAGAGTAGAGGGGCAGGAGAACCTTTCTTGACCTGCTGGCCACATTCTTCTTAACTCACATGCACTTGATAAACATAGCCCAGACTGTAAAGGTCCATTGGCTGCTTGTTAGAGATGCCACATTAAGTACCCATATTGCTCATGTTTATGAATAGGCACAAAAAATCCTCCAACCCACAGGGCCAGGGGCCACAGTGCTGCTCAGGGCACTGCAGGAGTAAAGAACTCTTTTCCTGTGTGAGTGTGTTTGTGTTTATTTTTATTACTGCAGTGCTTGGAAGCTTGAATGGAAATTAGGGTCCTACTGTGTTGGCAGCTTGTACAAAAACACAGGCAGAGCAAACTCTTCTCATCATACAGTTACTAGCTTAAGCCCTACTCCTACCAGATCTCCTGCCCATGTATTTCAGACATGAGGACAAGTGGAGGTGTTCTGGTGTGTGCAGCCACACAGCCTTCCCGGGAAATCATAAACCAGCAACTGGGTTGGGCTGGGGCAGAATGAATCCTGATTAAGTTTAGGCAGGGACACTAATCTGTACACTGATGCTTCGGGACACTGATCTGTACCTTCAGCATCTCCAACCTTTTATTTAGCACTGAAAATATAAAACTGTTTCTGTTGTCAAAGACCTCTCAAGATCGAGTCCAACCCTCAACCCAATGCCACCACGGCCATTAAACCATGTCCCCAAGTGCCCCACTATGTATGCTTACTGCAGGGCTGCATGAGATGACTTTTAAAGATCCCTTCCAAGCCAATGAAGCCTATGGTGCTATGATCTTTAGAGTCCCTTCCAACCCAAACCATTCCAGACTGGTCTGCTCAGACCTCTCCCCCATCTCTCAATTCCTCACCCAGCAGAAGATCTCTTTTGTGAAGCTCTGCTATCCTGTAACTGCATTCATTACACACTGCCCCTTTAGTTTCAGGCTGAAAGAAAGCCTTAGACAGTAATGAAAAGAATGAAACACAAAGCACAAAGTTATCCTGACCTTCTCCAGACTGAACAACGGAGCCCTGTTCCCTTTTGTACCAATTCAGTGTGATAATTAGTGCTAAAGGAAGAGCTAATGGAGGACAGACATCACTCCAGCACCAAGCCATCACAAAGCTGTTACAGAGCTGGGTATCAACCCTCCTATTGATTGTGATTACCTTCATTTAAAACAGATTGTACCCAGCTATTGCCCTGATGCTCAGCAAAACACAATTCTGTTCTGATCAGCACTCAATTTGCTTGATCTAATCTGGGGGTTAATGACTGTGCTGCCCCACAGCACATCTCAGTTGAGGCTCAAAATTACCAATGCTATCAGCAGGTTTCTCTGTGCCTGATGTTTACAACTGCCTCAAGTCCAGAAACACAACACTGGAAATTTCTGAGCAGGTTTCTCTAGCTTACTGTAAACAGAAAGGTGACAACAGAGCATTCATAACAGCCTGCATCCTTTTCACCCCCATGAATTCAGCTCAATGCACTTTTAAAAGACCTTTTAACCCTCCTACCACCTGCCTGATAGCCATGGATCACTACTCAGAATGCCAGGCTGGAAGGGACCCCAAGGATCACCTGCCCCAACCTTTCTAGGTCATAGCATAGCTGCAATGAGCTGGCCCAGCACCCTGCCAAGCTGAGTCTTAGAACTGTCCAGTGCAGAGAAATCCACCATTACCCCTGAGAGATGATTCCAGTGTCTGACTGTGCTCATGGGGAAATATTTTCTTCTGGAATCCCCAGCAGTAACTTGTTGCCATCACCCTCTGTCTTTTCCATGGAATTCCTCGTAAGAAGGGAGCCTAAAACTTCCTGGTAGGCACTCTTAATGTACTGCTCCCTTGTGTCTTCTCAAGGCTGAACAAACCCAGCTCTCAGCCTTTCCTCACATGGCAGGGCTTCCATACTTGCTTTGCTAGAAGACTTGGGAAATTCTTGGTGACCACCTCAGCAAACTCAGTGGCACTGTCACCACGCCTATCACTCAAGCCTACATATCCAGCTAGGAAGAATAGGTTTAGACTGGCTCTTAGGAACAAGTTCAGTACAAAGGTGGTGAGACTCTGGAACAGGTTGTCCAGAGAGGTAGTGGCTGCCTCCTCCCTGGAGGTGTTCAAGCAGGGAGCAATCAAGTCTGGTTGAGAGGAATCCCTGCCCATGGCAAGTAGGCTGCAGTAGACAATCTCTGAGATGTCTTCCAACCTCGCATTTTTAAACTACTGCCCAGGCAAAGCCAAGTGCCACAGCACAAAGCACTCACAGATCAGAAAACCACTCCCAGCCTGAAAAACTGCTCACGTGATGAGCACTGACACCACAAACAGAACACCCGAGGAGCACAAATGGGTGACATAGTGAATTATCACTGACTCCTAATGCTGCAAAATGCAGGTTGAACCCAGAGTACTGATATTTCACTAACATTCCTGTAAAATTTTAAACCTTGGAGAACTCTGCTGTGTTACTTTAAAGCATCTTCGTGAAGTTCAATATTCTACAAACCAGAAACCCACGCTACTAAGAAAAGAAGGCTGCAAGGTAAACTGTAACTTTTAAGTCAAGAATGTACTGGTTGCTTGATAATTATGATTTGGTTTTCTTCACACCTAATGAGAAACTCATATGCACATCAAGGGAAGAACAAGGTAGTGTAGTTTTACAGTCATCTTAACTGCAATTCTTACACAGAATTGCTCATAAAGTTACAAAACCAGACTTCTTTGGATACTTCCAGTTCAGGAACCATTCTCATGTTAAAGACACTCATCTCTAGGATTCAGCCAGCAGACTTCAAAAGACACTCCCCAGCTTACCTGCTAACATAAGGGAAAGTAAAACAGCAGCACAAAGGAACTGTGAAGGTCTTTAATGCTCATCAACCCCACAGGCACCTAAGGACACCTCTACCAGCACCCAGGGAAGCTTATCCCTGCTCCCTGAAAGGGGCTTTGACAATGAAGGAAGTAAAAAGGCAGGAGCTCAGTCACAATGTTCCCTTCTCGCTGTGCTGGCCAGCACTAATGGCCCTGCCCTGCTCTCCCTGGTCAGCACTGCCTTATCCCCAGCACATGGCAAAGGCAGCACTGCCAGAAAGGCACCTTGCAGATAGCCAAGGCGAATCCACTCGGCTCCTCTCTCTCTGGCCTTTCCCCTCCCAAGCCCTCTTCCTTTCACAGGAGATTAATGGGGCTCCCTGGCCCGGAGCTGCTCCCTTATTCATCCTCTCTGCTGGAGAAGCTGGAGGCAGGCCAGTTGCCTGAATTTCTTTCATGCACAGTGTCCTGAAGAGACACATTTGGAAGAAGGACCCTGTGATAAATCATTACAGCTGCCAAGTATAGTTACAAAACACAAACAGACTTGATCTTGACAAGAAAGGAAAAACCCAAAGTTGACATTAACCTCTTGGGCCCTGTGCTGCCTCAGAACCTGTACGCAGAACACTGACAAAGCAGCCATGAAATGGCCATGGAACAAGTACAAAATCATAGAATCACAGAATGGTAGAGGTTGGAAAAGACCCCTGGAAATCATCCAATCCAAATCCCCTGCCAGAGCAGGGTCACCTAGGGCAGGTCACACAGGAACACATCCAGGTGGGTTTTGAGAGAAGGAGACTCCGCAACCTCTCTGGGCAGCCTGCTCCAGGGCTCCAGCAGTCTCACTATAAAGAAGTTTCTCCTCACGTTGAGGTGGAACCTCCTGGGTTCTAGCTTGTACCTATTGTTCTTTATCCTGTCACTGGGCACCACCAAAACAAGCCTGGCACCTTCATCTTGGCAGCCACCCCTCAGATATTGATAAACATTGATCAGATCCCCTCTCAGCCTTCTCTTCTCCAGACTAAACGGCTCCAGGGCTCTCAGCCTTTCTTCATAGCAGAGATGTTCCAGTCCCTTCATCACCCTTGGAGCCCTCTCTTGGACCCTCTCCAGCACATTTTTGTCTCTCTTGAATTGGGGAGCCCAAATCTGGACACAATATTCCAGGTGTGGAATATATTACAGCATGGAGCCATTAAATGTGCATTGATCAGAAAAGAAAAAAAAAATTATTCTTAGTTTTCCAGAATACTCTTGTCCTGAATTGAAAATGAACCAGGCAGAAGGCCAGAAAGGACAGGAAGGCAATGGTCTCAGCTGCACCAGGGGAAATTTACCTTGGATATAAGGAAGAATTTCTTTGTTGAAGGAGTGATCAGACATTGGAACAGGCTGTCCAGGGAGGTGGTGGAGTCACCATCCCTGGAGGTCTCCAAGTAACCTGCAGTGATGGCAGTGTAAACATGGTGTAGTGGTTTGGAGGTGATGGGTAGAAGGCCGCATTTGGTCTTAGAGCTCTTTTCCAACCTTTATGATTCTATGATCTCAAACTAATCTAAGCCAGATTCCAAATGCAGGTAATGGCACAATAGCACTTTCAGAAGTACCTGAGAAGCCTCGACACTCCTCATTCTAGATTCAAGAATTTGCCAAAAGTAAAGCTAGAAATATTTTCAACAGCCCACACTCAAAGGATTATTTTTTTTAATCTCAGTTACAAACTAGATCCATTTCTTTAGTAACATGAAAGCTATTCTTCTAGTTCAAGCTCCTCACACTGTGCCTGGAACAGCTATGCCTGTTTTGGTGAAATGTGGAATATCAGAAATGATGGAATGTTATAAAATACAGCATCAAAAAGCCCAAAGGGAGAGCACAATCCACAACTGTAACACCAGAAGTGCTACCATGGGCAGTGTGGGAAACACTTCAGAGGAAAGCAGGAAGTAAATCAAGAGCACTGCCCTGAATTAATCAGTACATGAAGACAAGGTCTGCTTCACTGCCATTCTGTACCTAGGAGGCAGCCTCTGCTTGGTGTCATTGTTGTCTCACTGTGCCCTGTTGAGGTGCTTTCAGGTGTGGCTCCTGCAGTGACTCTGTCTCAGCCTCCCCACAGGCAGGAACCAGCAGCACACAGCTCCCTCCTGAGCTGCTCCACAAACCAAACAAAGCCATTTTATGTTCACGACTTTGCAGCTATTTGCCAGTGATGATCTTCTCTGGAGCGTGTCAAGACAAGAGGTGAACTTTGCCGGTTGGACAAAGCCCAACCAGTAGAGACAAACTGCTCCAGTTAACAGCAAGGACCTGTCTCAGGCAGCTGCAGTGAGCAGAAAGTTCTTGCTTTGCTTAATTGCCACTAAAGAAGACCAAAAAAGGTTGGATATTCGGCTTGTGCATGGTCAGAAGTCTTTTATCCTGCAAGCCAGTTTCAGGGCACCATTCCCCACCCAAGGACCATTTAGCATCCATTTGGATCAGCAGACAACACCAAAAGGCAGCTGGGATGCTCAGACACCTAGAATTCAAATTATGCTTTTCAAACTTTGATCTCCTGAAGTCTCTCTACACGTCAGGATTTCATAACACAGCATTGCTGTAAACTTCCCAACCAGCTTTATTCATGTTACAGACTAATTAGAGATGCATTTTGGAACTGGATTTTCTAAACAACAAAACACAGACATCCCACCATGAATGCTCCCATAGCTTTGGAGTTCTTTGAATCACAAAATGTTAGGGGTTGGAAGAGACCTCAAGAGACAGAGATTGGACTGGATGATCTTGGAGGTCTCTTCCAACCTGGATTAATTCTATCATCATCCAGCCCAACCCCCCCGCCAGAGTAGGGTCATCTAGGGCAGGTCACACAGGAACACACCCAGGTGGATTTTGAAAATCTTCAGAGAAGGAGACTCCACAACCTCTCTGGGCAGCCTGCTCCAGGCCTCCAGTACCCTCACACCAAAGAAGTTTCTCCTCATGCTGGGGTGGAACCTCCTGGGTTCCAGTTTGCACTCACTGTTCCTCATCCCATCACGGGGGTTTTCCGTAGGTTTTGGAGGGGTTTGCAGAGCATGGGATGGTTTCTACACTGATCATGTCCTCAAAAAGAAATCCATGATATAAAAAAGAAAAAATAATCCTTCCACATCACAAAGATCATGCAGCAAAAAGTTCCACAATCCCCTCAAATAGGTCATTTAAAAATGGAAGCTCCAGCAAAAATTATCCATGAGTTATCTAAAAATATAGCTGATGCTAAAAAAAAAAAAAAAAAAAAAAAGCAAACCAACCCAAGCCAGGATTGACTTGAGCAGGAGGCTTGCCTTGCNAAAAAAAAAAGTCCTCATGCCAATTTTGGGAGAGTAGAAGTTTCTGTGCATGAAACAGAAACAGGTCTAAAGAGGAGAAACTTCTGAAGAGATGACAGCTTAAAAATCAACCCTCTAATAAAGAAAAGCTCACTTTTCCATTCAAATATTAGGCAGTGTTAGAGACTATTCCTTAAGGAAAAAAAAATACACAAAAAGCAGAGCAAGTGCAACTCCAGTAAAGGGAATGCAGGACAGACTTGGACTCAGCCACAACAAGCACAGGTACTACTTCCTGCATCAAAGACCTGTAGATTGGAATGAAGTTAAACACATCCTCACAAACCATCACTTTACATACATAGTGCTGAGCTGGCAGCTGCAAAAGCCACATGAAAAAAGCCACTCTCAGAAAGCCATAGAAAAGACCCTGGAGGCTGGGAAGAAGATTCGTAGATTGGGTTGGGTTGGAAGGGACCTCAAAGATGATCCAGTTCCAATCCCCTGCCATAGGCAGGGACACCTCCCACTAGCTCAGCTTGCTCAAAGCCCCATCCAACCTGGCCTTGAACACCTCCCTGGGCAACCTGTTCCAGAGTCTCACCACCCTCACTGTCAAGAATTTCTTCCTCATCTCCAGCTTCAGTCTCCCCTCTCCTGGCTCAAAGCCATTGTCCCTTACCCTGTCACTCCCAGCCCTTGTCAAAAGTCCTTTCCAAGCTCTCCTGTAGCCCCTTCTTGGTCTCCCTGAAGCCTTCTCTTCTCGAGGCTGAACAACCCCAATTCTCTCAGCCTGTCCCCATAGGGGAGGTTCTCCAGCCCTCTGATCATCTGAGATGGAGAAAGGAGCAGCTTTTAACCTCTGTTGAATTGTGTTGGATCATATTTATACACAGCACATACCAGGATATTTTATATAATCTGGGCAATATTTAGGGCTCCAAAATCTCAGAAATAAACCCATGAATCATACCTGGGTAGAACTCTAGGAAGGAGGGAGATGGTTTGAACATCTGTCAATGTAATAAACAAATGCAAGAATCTGCATCAACACTTCCCATGGACAAGTCACACTGAATATAAATAATATTTATCTTTAGGGACTGAGGGAAAAACAACAAGTGATGTGGAAAAATCCCACACCTTTGGTGGAAAGTTAAGCAAGGCATGCTTGGACTGATGAGGATTAGCAATACTGAGGCAAGTGTGGTGACAGTGGACCTGGTTTAAAGACATTTCAGGCCAGAGGGTTCAGCTCACTGGAGACAGTGGTGCAGACAAACCAGCCTCTGCAAAACACACCCACTACAGACCAAAAGAACAAGCAAAGCTTGCCCTCTAGTCATGCTCCAAAGAGCTAAGGGACACCAGGGATCTAGCACACAGAAAACCAGCAGTGGTTCAGAAGAAGTGGCTCAGTCACCTTCATAACAGCCCAGCCTGAACAAACACAGCTCATGCTGGCCTGGCTCTGGGTGCAGCATCCCTGTGTGCTAGGCTGACCCACCAAAGTTGCTCTGTCACTGCCTTCCTCAGCTAGACAGGGCAGAGGAACTAGAATGGGCTGTGGGTCAAGATAAAGCCAGGGAGAGATCGCTCAGCAATCAGCATCACAGGCAAACCAGACTTGACTTGGGAAAGTCAGTTTAATTAATTAACAATCAGATCAGAGTGGGGTAATGAGAAAGTGTTTGATACCTACAAAATATTTTGCATGTGGAGCACAGATTCAGCATGCAACCTCTACCGTGGTTCCACAGGCTCCTTCAGACCCAGAACCTTCCTCACTATCACCTGATGTGCCTTTGCTAAACCTGCTCCAACTCTTAGCACCACAGCAGCTCCTCAAGGTCAGCAGTTCAGATTCTGTCAAGCTAGAACCACCTTGGGACACAACTTCAGCTTATCTGAGAGGCAAAGAGCACATTCATCTCCCCACTCAAAGATGTGTCATATGGAGGTATTCAAATGCTTCTTTCAGAGCAATAAATACAACTACTCCTGGCTGTCATCAGACCTCATCTATCTTTTTCTATATTCTGTGCCGCTCGCTTCATAACTGGATAGTTGGAAACTCAAACATATTGAATATGAAATTTAATAAAGTAACAACCTAATAATACCTTTTGCCATCCACTTACAGTCTCATCTTGACTTTTATCACCACATTTAGAAGCTTAAGACACAAAATGAAATGATGAGACGAGAGGTTTAGTTTGCGTTCTGGTGTTTTACAACACAACAGGGAATTCAGGCTCCCTCTGCCCCACACAGCAGTTCATAGTTCTTCCTTCTACAGCATTTTATTATACTATTCAAAGGATGCCCAGAAGAATCTCCATTCCAAACGAACAGAAAAAGGCTGACTTCTGCATGGTGGCATCTGTGCCACATGCTCTGCCACTCAAAGTTTGTGCTTTACATTCTTAACCTTACCTTGCTAACAGATTTGTCTCTTGTGGTTGCACTGAACCTACCCCTACAAGTTAATCAGAGGAAAGTCACTCAGGTACAAATCTCTTGACAATGCAGACTCAGAACAAAAGCCAAATTTAATATTGAAAGTGGTGAAAAGCCACCTTGAAAGAGTATTTTCTGAACAGCTGAATTCATTCCTAAGAAGTGAAGTCAACTCACCTGCCCCAAGTCTCAGGCTCCTGCTGCAGCACTGCACACCTGCATGCTGCACAGGGAGAGCTGCCCAGTTCATCATCCATGGCATTTATTGCTTGGAAAAATCATCCTGAAGCTATGCCAAGCCAAGCAATGTGAAAATTCATTAGCTATAATTAGTAAAGGAATTTACTTATGGCTTCCTATGACTGACAGGAATCAATGTGAAATCCTCACAGGCAGAATTTCACTGCAAACAGGAATCACAGCTTTAACACTCAAAAGAGGACAAAAATTACAAAACCTGGTATTTAGCTTGAACTTCTCTCCATTTTCATAAAATGACTCAGGTTGGAAGTGACCTCAGAGATCATCCACTTTAACCTCTCTGCCATGGGCAGGATCATCTCTCAACCAGACTCAGCTGCTCAAGGCCTCATCCAACATGGCCTTGAACATCCCCAGGGAGGAGGCAGCCACAGGCTCCCTGGGCAGTCTGTTCCAGAGTCTCACCACCCTCAAACATAAGAACTTCTTGCTCAGCTTCACTCTAACCCTGCTCTCCCTCAGCTTCAAACCATTCCCCTTTGTTCTGTCTCTAGACATCCTGATGAGAAGTCCCTTTGGCTGTTTGGCTACTGGAAGGCAGCTCTGAGGTCCTCCCCGAGTATTCCCCAGGCTGAACAACACCAGATCCCTCAGCTTGTCCTCATAGCAGAGGTACTCCAGCCTTTGGATCATCTTTGTGGTCTCCTCTGGTCTTACCCCAATAGCTCTGTGCCCATCTTGTGATGGGGACACCTGAACTGGACATAGCTTAAATTTCTTTCCACTTCTTTCCCTGCACCTGTTTTGTTTTGATGTACTGTATAAATTATTTTTGTTTTGATGTAACTGTATGAATTTTTTTTGTTTTGGTGTCACTGTATAAATTATTTTTTATTTCAGTATGAGAAAATTTTTCCTCTGAGAAGCAAGAGAAGTCCAGGTCAACTGACACGGAAAGCATGGACCTTTATCTGCTTTGCCTTTCAGCCCAGCTCTGGAAGCATCAATCTGTCAGAAAACTTCAACCCCCTCTACTGGTTCAGCGCCAGTAAAGCAGCGAGAGGAGGCCACGGAAACCTGCACCTATGTGAGCAGCACAACCGATTCAAAGAAGGGGTTGGGTCGGAATGGGCCTCCAAGATCATCCATTTGCAGTGTTCCAGTGTCTTACCACCCTCATTAGAAAGCATTTCTTCCTCATATCCAGCCTCAGTCTCTTCTCTTCCAGCTCAAAGCCATTGTCCCTTGTCCTACCACTCACAGCCCTTGTCAGAAGTCTTTCCCTAGCTCTCCTGTAACCCCTACAGGTACTGCTCTAAAGTCTCCCCTGGAGCCTTCTCTTCTTCTGGCTGAACAACCCCAACTGCCCTAGCCTGTCCCCATAGGGAAGGTTCTCCAGCCCCTCTGAACATTGGCTTTATCTCTCTTCCTCATACTGTGGTGTTTGTTCCTACTGCCTTTGCCAACAGCTTTAATGGACCTGAAGCAGAAGAATTTCCTTAGAGATTTTTTTTTCTTTTCCTTTTTTTTTTTTTCTCTTTACCAAAGGTATTTTACAAACAGAACAGCACAACTGTGCAACCTCACTGCTCTAATCCCTGTTGACCGACTGCTGAATGCTGCTTAAAGAGCACAACTGGCTTTTTACTCTACTGATAACTGCTAATAAACCATTAAAGAGCTTTTGAACAGCCTCTTCACGCAAAAAAAAATATCAGCGTAGATAGTGCAATATGAAAGCTGTAATAAGCTTGTTATGAATTGGAGCTCCCCAATCATTCTCCAGATGCTTTTCACCAGAGCTTGCTTCTGGCATCTCCATATCTTCACAGGAGAATGCAGAAAGCTGGAATGCATGTGTCAAGAAGCATGAGGAAGTGCCTGGGCACTGGGAAAAGGCAACTGTTCCACCCTTGAGGGCAATGGCGGGGGTCTGGAGAAATAGGTGTGGGAAAAATTATGAGGGCTTCCTTGCCTGGAGAAGAGGAAGCTCAGGAGGACCTTATCGCTGTCTACAACTACCTGAAAGCAGGTTGTAGCCAGCTGGGGTTGGTCTCTTCTCTCAAGCAATCACTGACAGAACAAGGGGACACAGTCTCAAGCTGCACCACGCAGTTTCAGGCTGGATGTTAGGAAATTCTTCACAGCCAGAGAGATTGGCATTGGGATGGGCTGCCTGGGTGGAGTCTCCAGCCCTGGAGGTGTTTAAAAGGAGACTGGATGAGGCACTCGGTGCCAGGGTTTAGTTGATTAAATGGTGTTGGGTGACAGGTTGGACTTGATGATCTCAAAGGTCTTTTCTAACCTGATCAATTCTGTGATTCTGTGAATCTTAAAGCCATTTCCAGGCAGATAAGACAAGAAGGTCATTGGGAAAAGCTGATACAGAAACATTTCTGAAGTTACAAATTGTGTTTGAGCAGACTGGTGGCCTTCAATAGTGCAGAGACTGGCTCTACACATGGGTCTCGAGCAACATGGTCTAAGGGAAGGTGTCTCTGGCCATGGCAGGGGGGTGATATCTTTCAGGTTCCTTCCAAATCAAACCATTCTATGATCACATTTCCCTCTTTTCTTCCACACCCCCTTATCCAGTAAGAAACAGGAGCACTCCCAGTACCAGACATCCATCCCAGCCTTTCCTTCCTCATCTTGCCCATTCCTGCATGAAACCAAAGCTTCTAGAGCAGACCATGGAATTCCATGAGCTCTGGTAAGACACTGCAAGTATTCCACACAATCCACAAAGGCCAACCACTGTTGCTGGAGCTCCTGGCAGCTCTAACCCAAGCATGCAACAGTGAAGGCTTCCAGATGAGCTTGGAGAGAGAAAAAGTGGTCAACAGTGTGGTGTCAGCAGAGTCAACCAGGGCCTAAGGGGCTGAGCTTGGAGGGTGCAATAGCACAACCTGCAAACATCAGCACTCCCTGATCCCTTCAACTGCACAAATCCATCCCCTTCTTTTCAGGATGGGTGCCCACATATAGCACTTGTTTAAAAAGCCTTTTTCTCTTCCCTAGACAAAACTCTCTGGAGGTTAAGGAGCTGAGAACAACGCAGGACAGCAGAAGGGGAGACGGCTGCTGTAATGGCAGGAGGACAAATCAGCCTCTGCTATTAGAAGGGACTTGGGTGAATTAATCTCAGCAATCAGATCTGTAGAATCTCTAATGAAGGGAAAGGTTTGAAAAGGATTAAAGCTGATATAAAAGAACTTGAGAATGGGCTCACTGACCTAGAGATAAATCTTGGATAAAAACCAGCAAGCAGGAGTATGTCTGCAAAACAAAATGCAGATGACTGAGGAAAAAGGAGCATTGGTAGATGCACTGATAAAAAGAGAAAAATAGCAAGAGGAAAAGTAGCTGTACCCAGCAGCTGTGCAGGACTGTCAATACTCAGGGAATTGATTCTCTCTTTTTCAGAGACAGATCTCTCTTTTTAGAGAGGATCTTCCTCAGCTCCAGTCTAACCCTGCTTCCCTCAGCTTTGAACCATTCTCCCTCATCCTGTCTCTACACACACTCATGGAAAGTCTCTCTCCAGCCTTCCTGTAAGATCCCTTCAGGTGTCAGAAGGCAGCAAGGAGAGCTACCAGATCAGGAGTATTCAAAATGATTTATCTCCAAAAAAACCCATAAGAATCTGAACCTTCACAGAGTCCAGAACTAAGGCAGTAAAATGCAGTGTCCTGGTTGCTGAAATGCTGGGAAAAATGGAGGTAAGGCTTGGAAATAGCAGCATAGGAGGAAGGAGTTTCACAAGTATACCACAATAACGGAAGTTAGAAAGGGAGGGTCATAAGCATATGCAAATAACTAAAGAGCCATAAAATTGTTTTGGTTGGAAAAGACCTCCAAGCTCATCAAGTCCAACCATCAACCTAACACTACCATGGTCACAGAGAATCATTAGATGTCAGACAGCAGCATGAAATGACAATCAAGAAACACTGAGATAGGACTAAAAATCCCCTTCTAGAAAAAGATCAGTCTGTAGGGCTGTATCTGATGAAAGCAAAAAAAAAAAAGACAAACGCAGAAATAATAAAACAGTAAGCTCAAGAGGGTGAGAGAAGCCACAAAGAAGATAGAGGAACAAAACCTCTTCGGGTAACAACATCCCCTTCAGGGCTCTAAAACACCAGATGTGGGGTGAGTATATTCACTGCTTGCTACTCATAACAGGATGGAGGCAGCTTTAGCCACCACACTTGTTGTTACAGCTGGGGATGCTCAGCTTTGTGACAATACTGTCAAAGCTTAGGCTGACAGGGCTGGATGATCTCCCCCACTCCCCTCATCTGCTCACCCACAGAGGCAATAAACACCACAGGTTGATAAACTCCAGCAGAAGGGTTGAGTCAGTTAATAACAAGATTCTAGACACAGTGCAGGACTGAGCAGGCCTGTAAATAACAACTAGTGCTGAGCTGTCCAGCAGGTTGGGTTAACATCTGTCACTATCAAAGTGGCATTGGGGGGGTCAGAAGTTAAATACATAGTAGGATAATTCAGACATTAGCTGCTAAACATCACAGGATCACAGAATGCCAGGTTGGAAGGGACCCCAAGGATCATCTGCGTCAACATTTCTAGGTCATAGCATAGTTGCAATGAGCTGGCCCAGCACTCTGTCAAGCTGAGTCTTAGAACTGACCAATTTAGGGGAATCCACTGCTTCCCTTGGGAGACGATTCCAGTGTTCTCTTGGGGACACATTTTCTTCTGGAGTCCAATGGGAATCTTTCCAGCAATAACTCGAAGTAATGACGGGGAACAGCTTGAAGCTCAGGGAGAGCAGGGTTAGACTGGATCTTACAAAGAAGTTTTTCAGTGCAACAGTGGTGAGACTCCCGAACAGACTGCCCAGGGAGGCTGTGGATGTCTCCTCTCTGGAGCTGTTTAAGGCCCAGCTACATGAGGCCTTGATCAATCAAGTCTAGTTTAGAGGCATCCCTGCTCACAGCAGGGAGATTGGAGTAGATGATCTCTGAGGTCCAACCTGAGCTGTTCTAGGATTCTATGAATACAAAGTGACAGGTTCCAAAAGGCCCTATAAATACACTGGCAGCTGGAAGTAACTGGCTCTCTTGTGAATCAGGGAAGAACAACAGGTTTTAAAAACTCTGCACCAAGAATACTCTGCATGCCAGGCAGGCTCCTAGCTGGTCAGCTGGAGATAAAACTTGTGTGCATTATCAGCTAAGAACAAGTAAGATACACCTCCTAACTAACTCAGAAGAAAATAACAGACCCTTTGGGCCCATTTATAAAGGATTACATGCCTCAGATAAATTTAACACGGAAAAAGAGACAAGAGTACTCTAAGAATCTATCTCAGCCTCTGCCAGAAATAGAAGAGGCAAATTCCTGGACTTACACCTCACAAAGTGAAGAGAAATATAAACCCACATAAAAGGCAGAGTTTTGCAGCTGAATTTTACAAGGTTCTAAAGGGAATCTGAACTCTTACAGGAGGATTAATTTGATGCAATAACATAAGAAGGAGATGGTCTATCTGCATGTAAAAGAAACAAAGATGAGAAGGAATGGATTGAAACATGAGGAGGGGAAAATTGAGACTGGGTATTAGGAAGAAATTCTTTACAGTGAGGGTAGGCACACACTGAAAAAGCTTGTGGATGTCCCCTCCCTGAAGGTGTTCAAGGTCAGGTTGGATGAGGCCTTGAGCAACCTGAGCTAGTGGGAGGTGTCCCTGCCCATGGCAGGGGGTTGGAACTGGATGACCTTTGAGGTCTCTTCCAACCCAAACCATTCTGTGATTCTATGAAAAGATAGTTGTAAGAGGTGGATGCATCACAGGGGCTTATTTTACTAACACAATACTGGGCTAAATGTATTAGTGGCTTGAGTTGATGTTCAGTATAAGCCAGTCAAGTGTAGATCAGTATGAGGCAGGTCTTGCACTAATTCACAGAATGGTTTGGCTTGGAAGGGTCCTTGAAGACCATCTAGTTCCAACGCCCCGTGCCACAGGCAGGGACACCTCCCTCTAGACCAGGCAGAACTGACTGACAGATAAAACTTTGATGAAACAGCTAAAAACAATAGAGGATCTTACAGTTCCTAGATCCAGAGAACATAATTGCCCTGGAAGGGCTGAATTTGGAGGAAAGAAGCCTTAAAACCATTTGTGACACCAGCAGCAGGCTGGAGTGCAATGCCTGCAGGTTTGAAGGCAACTGCCTGCCCCAGCTGTAGGGCTGCTGGCCACAACAGCCATGCTGAACCTTCATCCAGAAGGAATGAAAGCATGGAACAAAGCACAGTCCTCTAATGCTTTAAATGAAACATTTCCCAGGTAAATTTAGCCCTGGATAGAAATTCATGGCAGCAACTGTAGAGATGTGTGTATCTCTGTAAATTCATTTAGAACAGAAAAATAAAAGTCGTATTTAACTACAGTCAGGCCAGATTTCACCTTTGCAGACACCACTGGCTGGCAGCTTTGCAGAATATCCATTTATGCCAGAAGTAAACCCAGCCTCATCAAAATCCTGTGGCAGTCATAATGTGTCCTCAAGGCACTACAGTAAAAGATTTTAAGTGCCCTTGAGTCACAAGAGAACTTTTGTTAGGGCAAGAAGATTAAATATGTGCACAGACACCCATGCAGAGGAGCTGTGCTGCGTACAGCACCAAATCCTAGCACCACACACACAAAATGAACCACAGGAGAGATTACACAATCTGAGGGTGCAGTAGGAATTCATTTATTTTAATTGCCATTACTGTACGTTCACACGGATGTAATTAGTATTCTTCTCTCATAAATATTTTGGGTGCTCCTGAACCACAACACCAGCAAAAGCACCAAAGGAAAAAAATAAAACCCAAAACAAAAAAACAACCCACCCCTGCTGAGGCACAATAAATTCTAACCACAGTTCTTCAGAGAAGTGGCTCAGCAGTTTCTGAGGGAGGAATAATAAAAGGCATTTTCCTGTTACCACTACCAGTGTTTTGTTGGTTTTTTTTTTAATCACAAAGAATTATCCAAACCACATCACAACGTTTAGGGATCATTAGCCTGACTTCCCTGACTCTGTTTGCTGTGTTCCTGCACAGAACAGGCATTCCAGGGGCCAGTGTGCTGCTCACCTGCCTCCCCCAAGAACAGAAAGAACACAGTGCTCTCAGCCCTGCTTCAAGGCTTTAGTGCCACACTGGAATGCAAAAGGACTGGAGCAAAGGAAATGAAGACACAGACATTGCAATTTCATCCCAACCTACGTGCTCCAGAGACACCTGAGTGGGCTGGCACCTCCCCACCTCACTTCAAATCATTACAGGGAAGGTGAATCATGGCAGAGCTGAAACCTCAAGCAGATCATTTACACAGCACAGAACATCTCACTGTGGGTTTGCTCCCAGTTCCCAGAGGTGGGTGCAGCTCAGTGTTAAGAGTCTCCCCCTGCCTCTACTTGCCCTGCTAACACTGTAGTGGGACCAATCAGCTTCTGAGGCCATGAGGCAAAACAGAGTCCCAAAACCATCAGGGAAGTTTCTAGAGAGCTCCAATGCAGGCTACAAGGACAATGAATAGATTTAAACATCTGGCCCAGAGAGATGGGAGCTGCCTGATCCTGGGAAGCACTGCAGGTGAGGTTGCCTGGGGCTCTAACCAATGTGTCCTGGTTGCAGATGTCCCTGCCAGCTGCAGAGGGGTTGGACTACATGAGATTTCAGGGTCCCTTCCAACCTAAAGCACTCCTTGATTCTATGATTTGTGTGTCCCTTCTAACCAAAACCCTTCTGTGGTTCTATGACAGTGCAGTCATCAGATATTAGAGAACTCATCTACTAAAGACTGTGCTGTTGGTTTTCAATGAGACTCCCTACTCTGCTCAGACAGAACTGCAGCCATGTATGACAGTTTGCATTCACATCTATAGAGCTCTACATCTACTTGAGCCTAGCTGCATTTCAATATCTGCAAGGAACATACAGGAAGGCTGGGGGGAGACTGTTTAGAATGGCCTGTGGTGATGAGACAAAGGCAATGGTTTGAAACTGGAGCAGGGCAGGTTTAGGTTGGACATCAGGAGGAAGTTCTGCACAGTGAGAGAGGTGAAATACCGCTACAGGTTGTTCAGGGATGTGTCTGAGGCCCCATCCCTGCAGACACTGAAGATCAGACCTTGGGGGTGTCCTGGCTCACAGCACAGGGGTTGGACAAGATGACCTTTGAGGGTCCCTTTCAACCCAATGCAGTCTGTGAATCTTCCTATTGCTTTGGGAGATGAGTCAAAAGGAATGAATACTGATAATGGCAGATCTGACCAAGCAAAGCCTTTGCATAGCAACCACACTAGTAGGCCACGTGAGGTCTTCCAAAGGTTGTCAGCATCAGAGGACTTGCACCTTCCTGGGCCTAAAGCTGTAAATGTGATACTTCAGAAATCTAAAACCACAAGAGCACAGAGCCACTTGCTTGTCTGTCTTCCCCAACATGCCTATTTATGCAGACACCTCCCTCAGATTAACTACTCTTGCTACGAAACACAAACTGAAGAGTTGATAAGGAAAGGAAATGATCTTCAGAAAAGGAAATCTGCTTCAGAAGAGCAGAGAGTGACAGTCACGACCTGAGGCAGGAATCAGTAAGGCTGTCTTGGCAAGAGCAGACTCTCCTTTTACCCACTAACACCAGTCACAGTAACCAACACAAGCAAGGCAGCACCATGCTGCACTGCTTCAGTTTCTCATGACAAATACCTTCAGGAAAAACTAGCACAAACTAGGACTCTCATCAGGAACCAGACCCTAATAGATCATTGATGTCTAAGGAGAAAAAAAAAGTCAATGATGTTTCCAGGCAACTCGAGGACTAAGTGAAGCCACAGTGCTGCAAAAGACAATTCCCCTGCCCCAAAGAAAATTTCAGATATTCAGATATCAAAGGTGGGGAGGGAAAGTGCTGGCAGTATGAGAAACACAGCTTGACTTGTTTCAACCAAGAGAAAACAGCCTGAATTTCATCACCATCCTATCTAGCTGCATCTTCACTGGTGGTTTCCCATGGAATACGCACATGCACTATTTACACACAAGCACAAATAAACACTGGATCCCAAAATATTCCAAATGTGCTGCCAGATGGCTTTAAGAAGGAAAATAAAAGATCTAATTAAAATCTCTTATGCTGCCAGTACTCCATTTTTGGAAATAAATAGAAAAGTTAACTGAAAACATTTTTAAAGCATATCAATATTGGTGTAATGTTTTGCTTCACAATTAACAATCTCTCCCAACCTCCTTCCTGGATCACACAGGCCAAGCCATAGCAACCAGCACTAACTGGTTCAAGCTGTAAACTCCTTTCCTAGCATGGTGGAAGAAGGAGACTAAATTTGGGCAATTCCTCCTTAATTTCATCCATTCCTCTCTCTCTCCCTCTTGTTTAAGAAGCGAAGCAATTGCTTCTGCTAGCACAAGTGTTCTCTGTCCTGAAAAAGATTTCACTGCCATGAGTTGCCACAGCCATTTGCAAGGGAAAAAATAACAAAACATTTTCCCAACACCCATACTGGAAACATGAACCTTGATGCTGGTTTACTACAGGATTATGTAGTACTGTATTTTTTCCCCTACATCTTATCTCCCAAAAAAAACAGGTTGTGGTTTCCATATGTTTTTACATGCATACATATAATTTTTTTTTCATATTCAGTATTAAAATGCCCTATGATGATGTTTTGAGTCAGCTGCATACATCATAAAAGAAGAGACAAGACCCTATAAGACCAAAACATACTCCTAAAAAGGAGTATTTCCAACAAAACCCATGCAGGAGGAGCTGACATTTACTTACCACTGGACCTGTTTTTGCGGTTCGACTTCCCTCCCGTCAGAAGCATCTTGAGACTGTTTCGAAACATGGTGATCCTGTTCCACTTGGTGTATCCCAAAAACTGTGCAAAGGGAAAGAACAACAGATGTTAACTGGTGGGCTCAGCTGTTAACTGGTGGGCCCAAGCCAACCTCAGGAAGTTCAACAAGGCCAAGTGCAAGGTCCTGCACCTGTGTCGGGGCAATCTCGAGCACCAATATAGGCTGGGCAGTGCCTGGCTGGAGAACAGCCTTGAGGAAATGGACTTGGGGGTGCTGGTGGATGAGAAGCTCAATGGGAGCCACCAGCGTGCACTTGCAGCCCAGAAAGCCAACCAGAGCCTGAGCTGCATCAAGAGAAGTGTGGCCAGCAGGGCAAGGGAGGGGATTCTCTCCCTCTGCCCCACTCTGGTGAGACCCCACCTGGAGTACTGAATCCAGTTCTGGAGTTCCTATGACAAGAGAGATCTGGAGGTGCTGGAATGTCTCCAGACAAGGGCCACGAGGATGATCAGAGGGCTGGAGCTGCTCTGCTATGAAGACAGACTGAGAGACCTGGAGTTATTCAGTCTGAGAAGAGAATGTTCCAAGGAGACTTTATTGTAGCCTTCCAGTATCTGAAGGGGGCTATAAGAAATCTGGGGAGGGACTTTGTAGGGTGTCAGGTAGTGATAGGACTGGGGGGAATGGAACAAAGCTGGAAATTAGTAGGTTCAGATTGGGTGTTAGGAAGAAGTTCTTCACCTTCTGGTGGTGAGACACAGGAACAGGTTGCCCAGGAAGGTGGTGGAAGCCTCATCCCTGAAGGTCTTTAAGGATATGCTGGATGTGGCTCTGGGCAACCTGTGTCCTTGCCCATGGCAAGGGGGTTGAAGCTGGAGGTCCCTTCCAGCTCTGACAATTTTATGTGGAAAATTAAGGCTCTGAAGGAAAGCGTGACAGAGAAGGGATAAACAAGTGCTGAACACAAGGTAACAACTCAGAAGATGAAAAACTGCCTTGCCAATCTATTTCCTGACAAGAAAAATCAACACCCACACAAAGCCAACCCTTCTGCCTGCCTTTGTTCACCCTGGCTACCTCCAGGACAGCACAATTCCAGCACTGCTGTTGTGACCTGCTGGGTTTATCAAACGATTTGCCCACATGACCCCACTGAAGTGTGAAATGCAGCATTTAGCAACATTTGCCTCCCCTTCCAGTGCTATGAAAGCCAAACCCAAACTCGTCAGAAGGAGTCGCTCCCCTTCAGGTTGCTCAGACAAAGTCAATATTGCTGACAACAACCCACAGACTACAAAAGCTGTTGTCTTTCCCTCCTGGGTTAGTTGGCTGTCAAATTCCTCTGTGAGTTGAATAAATTGTCAGGAGGAGGGAAGTCACTCAAACCCAGAGTAAACTGATGCAAAAAAAAAAAAAAAAAAATCAAACCAGAAACATTATCCATATGTTTTCCTTGCTCTATATGGCTGGCAAAAAAAAAATATTGTCTGTGTGTTGTTAAAGATAAAAGAGCGAGCTTCTGGGTTCACCAGACACTGACAGCTTGCTCTGGTGGAACATCCTCCTATTAAAGGTGGTTAAATCATCAAAACAGCAGCAACAAAAGCAACTCCTAACTAGACCAAAAGCATAAGGAGGAGTCTTTGATCAGGACATATAATAAAGCACAACCTTCCTTCCATTGTACACCTAACACCCCACAGTTCCAAGGTAACAACACATTCACCTCACAGAAAGAGATGATGAATATTTCCCCTGCAACAATACCAGGTTCTCCCTGAAGAATGCCCAATAAAGGCAACCTTGAATTTCTTTCACATTTATCTAACATTTTTGACTATGTTAACAGAATAATGCCCAGTTCAAAGAGCTTTACCTATGTTTAAAGGCATTAGAAGTCCTTTTGATGTAACTCACTCACTGAGAGATACTGACATCTCAAGGCAGTAAAACTCTGAGCACACAGCTAACAAACACCAGTGGGTGTGCACAGACGACTTCACTTCAGCACTTCCTGGCACTGATGTGGCCACAACTTGAATATAGAGTTCAGCTTTGGACCCTTCACTCCAATAAGGACACTGAGGTGCTGGAGCAGGTCCAGAGAAGGGCAACAAAGCTGGTGAAGGTTCTGGAGAGGAGCAGCTCAGGGAGAGGAAACTATGGAGAGACTTCATTGCTCTCTACAACTCCATGGGGCAGGAGGTTGCAGTGAGGTGGGGTTGGCCTCTTTTCCCTAGGATCAAGTTACAGAATGAGATGAAACAACCTGAAGTTGCAACAGGGGTGGTCTAGGTTAGAGATTATTAAAAAATTCTTTGCTGCAAAAGTGATCAGAGATTGGAACAGGCTGCCCAGGGAGGTGATGGAGTCCCCATTCCTGGAGGGGTTCAAGAAACCTGTGAAGATGGTACTCGGGGACATTTGTGACCACAGTGGTGTTGGGTTGCTGGTCGGACTTGATCTTGGAGGCCTTTCCCAACCAAAATTGTTCTCCGTTTCTGTGACTTTCAGGAGATTCCATTCACTTCCTAGATTCCACAGGCAGATTCTGGGGTGGGTTTGCCTGCCTGTATGGCTGCATGCACACATGAATATTAAACAGGCAACACAGCACTGGCATTTCCTTTGCATCTATGAACTGCTGGAATATCATCTGGTGTCTGTCTGAGGCCCTGCATGAAGACATCAAAGCCCAAGGAGCTGGTATTTCAGCTTATTCCCTGGACTCCTGAACAAAGCTCAGGCCCCTCTTCCAAGCGTTCCACTGCTACAGAACAGAAAGGTCTCCATCTGGGCACAAACACAACTGTTTGCTCAGGTTCTTTAGATGACTGTTGCCCTCCAGCACTGTTGTCCTCCAGTTTCTCTGGTGTTCTCCAGCACCAGAGAAAAACTTCTGTGTCTGCCTTTCTCTCCTAGAGCCTTTTATCCTTCCTCTCCTACAGTCTGACATTAATGAACTCCTTCATGTACAACACCGGAAAGAGAAAATCTGAAGTAGATACTAAATGGAAAGAAGAGGCCGGAACATGATTGAGGTCCTGAAGCATGCCCAGAGAAGGGCAAGAAGATTGATGAGGGGTTTAGAGGGCATCACGCAAGGAGAGGCTGAGGGAACTGGGGTTATTTAGCCTGAAGAAGAGAAGGTTGAGGGGAGACCTCATTGCTATCTACAGCTACCTAAAAGGAGGCTGGAGTGAGGTGGGCATTTGTCTCTTCTCTCACTAGCAATAGGATGAGAAGAAATGGGCTTAAATCATGCTAGGAAATGTTTAGGTTAGAGATTAGGAACAATTTCTTTCCTCCAGGCATTGGAATAGGCTGCTCAGGGAGGTGGTGGAGTCACCATCCCTGGAGGTGTTCAAGAAGCTGTAGATGTGGCACTTCAGGATACAGTTTTGTAGCCATGGTAGTTGGGTTTTGGTCCTGAAGGTCCTTCCCAACCTTAACAATTCTATGTCCCTCCAACATCCCACTAATCCAAATGGAGACCATTTGGAGTCTGAATGTGACTCACTTTTTCCTCCTCTACAATACTGTGTACATTTGATAGACCCATAAATTTTATTCTTGGTTTTTGGGGTTTTCCAGGAAAAGCAGACTCAAGTCCTTCTTACATTAAGCCAAGAGTTGCAGTCATGAGGAAGTTAATTTTCTCCTAAAACTTCATGAGCAGAAAAATGAAACAATCACCTAGCAACGCCTTCCCAAGACAGGCAAAACAAAGGAGAGGTCCTTCCTTTGTGCTTTGTAATGGCAATGTATAAAAGCAAGGAGAAAAGGTTCCACCAACCATCAAGGTTAATAAATGATTCACAGCAACGTGTTGTGTTTGCAAGAATACTCAAACGGATTTCACCCCAGGAGGGCTGGAGAGGGACTTTTCCTAAGGGTGTCTAGAGACAGGCCAAGGGGGAATAGTTTAAAGCTGAGGGAGAGCAGAGTTAGACTGGAGCTTAGGAAGAAGTTCTTCAGTAGGAGGGTGGTGAGACTCTGGAAGAGATTGCCCAGGGAGGCTGTGCATGCCTCCTCCCTGGAAGTGTTCAAGTCCAGGATGAGGTCTTGAGCAACCAAACCTAGTTGTGAGGTGTCCGTGCCAATGCTCTGTACCTCCCCTCAGGGCTGCCAACCAAGAGGTGTCCCTGCTAATGTCAGGGGGCTTGGAATTGGATTATCTTTAAGGTCCCTTCCAATCCAAACCATTCTACAATTAGGTGAGGTAAAACATCTCCAAAAGAGAATCAGCAGGTGAGTAAGAAATTGCTGTGTCTATGATCTCTTTACAAGCTCAGTGGCACTTCACAGAAGTAGCCTTTTGTCCAAAGGCAGCTCCAGACCCTCTGATGTATGTATAGACAAGGCTCTGCTGCATGTTTTCACTTCCAACAAAGCTAGATTTCAATGAAATAAACAAATCCAGTTCCTGGAGCAGGAGAAATCAGCAGTACAAACAGAATGAGAAATGAAAACAAAAGCAGGGAGACTGAATGCTGCAAGCTGCAACTTTACACCATGCATTAAGCTGGAACAAGTCTGCAGTATCTCATTAAATCCTCCTGGATGACTAAGGCCTATTTCTTTGTTTTCTTAATTTTAAAAGAGAGTTTGTAGACAGGCTGCAAAAAGTGCTTCACGTTATGGGTGGCTACACAGCCTCACAACCCACAGAAGCTTTTTTTTTTTTTTTTTTTGCTCCTTTTTGGAGATTTCCAAGGGAAGGGTATTGTCTGTCAGAGAGGGAATTTCAAAATCAAAGGCATACCCTACCACTAAACCATTCCCCCTCCCCTCTATGATCACCTCACTCAAAATAAAATTATGTTTTATACAAAGCTGATTAGTAAAGCTAAGCTCTTTTTCCAAGAGTGTTTGATGTCCAGTGAGACGTACAAACGCTGCTGGGCCACTGCTGTCAAGTCTTGTGCAAGTTGGCAGGAGAAGTTATGAAATATATAACCCTCAGAGAAGAACTCTAATCTATGGGGCTTTTCCAAGAAGGACAAGGGTTTAGCTACAAAAGCATTAAGGGAATGCAACCCAAGTCATATGTGCAAGGCACATTGCTTAAGGGTTTTATCTCCCCCTGAAGCTTCCAGTTCCCTCCTTGCCTCCACAGTGAAAATCCCTATGTAAAAGGTCAGCACTTTCAAAGCTGCTCCTAAAAAGCAAAACGGCTGCAAGAATTTTGGTCACAGAATCACGGAATGGTAGAGGTTGGAAAGGACTTCAGGAGATGGAGTCCACACCCCCTGCCCAAGTAGGATCACCTAGGGCAGGTCACACAGGAACGTGAACTACAGGGGGCTACAGGAAGGATGGAGAGAGACTGTTGATAAAGGCCTGTTGAGATAGGACAAGGAGCAATGGCTCCAAACTACAGAAGATTTAGATTGGATGCTAGGAACAAGTTCTTTACTATGACGGTGCTGGAACACTGGAACAGGTTGCCCAGGATGGTGGTGGTGGCCCCATCCCTGAAGACATTCAAGATGAAGCTTGACAAGGCTCTGGGCAACCTGATCTAGTTGAGGATGTCCCTGCTGACTGCAGGGGAGGTTGGACTGGGTGACCTTTGGAGGTCCCTTCCAACCCAGGTCACTCTCTGATTTTGTGAACACATCCAAAGGAGTTTTGAAAGTCTCCAGAGAAGATTTCACAACCTCTCTGGGCATTTCCAATCACCTTAAAGACACAGATTTCTTTATACACGTTCACAGCTTTCCTCCTTGAAATCTCAGCTAGCAGCAAGCCCACGTAGGCAGCCTGTGCCTGACAGTGATGTTCACAGATCTGCATAGTTCAAAGTGGCAGACTGGGGAACACAGTCAGAGCATCTCCACTTCCCAGCTTGAACTCAGTGGCTAAAAAGGATAGCTTAAAAAGAAGTGGAGAGAAAAAAAAAACACCCAACCAAAAGAAAAAAAGAGCCCAACCTTCCAGACTGGAGGTGGTTCAACAATTCTGTCAGCTGCCTCTTTGTGTATTAATTAATGGTTGAAAAGTAAGTGAAGTAAAAGCCTCCAAACAAGAACAACTCAGTGCCAGACCATGAGATCCTATTAGCTCAGTGCCCAGTTCAGGCAGCAGCTCACCCTGTAAGAAATGAAGGCAAAAATCTGCTCCTATAATATCCCTTCATATACTCCCATAAAATTACTTCATACCTTTCAGCAGGATTTTATGATCTTTGTCTACTCAAAAATTCTCAAGCCTATCTAAGAAGCGGTTAAAAAAATTTCTGCCAAAGTACATTTATGCCCACGACAAACTCTTGTGACCCCCTCAGGGACACAATCCCTGCGCCTCCCTTCAGGGCCGCCATGTCCTGCACCTCCCTCAGGGCCGCGACCACCTTCATCTCCCTCAGGGCTGCCATCTCCTGCGTCTCCTCTCAGGGCTGCCATGTCCTGCGCCTCCCCTCGGGGCTGCCATGTCCTGCACCTCCCCTCAGGGCTGCTGTCCCCTGTGCCTCCTCTCGGGGCCGCCATGTCCTGCGCCTCCCCTCGGGGCTGCCATCCCCTGTGCCTCCCCTCAGGGCTGCAACCACCTTCACCTCCCTCAGGGCCGCGACCACCTTCATCTCCCTCAGGGCTGCCATCTCCTGCGTCTCCTCTCAGGGCCGCCATGTCCTGCGCCTCCCCTCAGGGCTGCCGTCCCCTGTGCCTCCCCTCAGGGCTGCAACCACCTTCATCTCCCTCAGGGCTGCCGTCCCCTGCGCCTCCCCTCGGGGCCGCCATGCCCTGCACCTCCCCTCGGGGCTGCCATCCCCTGCGCCTCCCCTCAGGGCCGCCATGTCCTGCGCCTCCCCTCAGGGCTGCAACCACCTTCACCTCCCTCAGGGCTGCCATCCCCTGCGCCTCCCCTCAGGGCCGCCATGTCCTGCGCCTCCCCTCAGGGCTGCAACCACCTTCACCTCCCTCAGGGCTGCCGTCCCCAGCGCCTCCCCTCAGGGCCTCAATTCCTGTGCCTCCCCTCAGGGCCAATCACTTCCCAAACTCAGAAAGGCACAAGAGGTGACCTCTTACAGCACCTCCCCTCCACACAAAGCTTTGCCAAGGTGTGGATAGGAGCAGCAGAAGGTTGCTCGGCAGGACAGTCCCACCCAGACATGAAACCCCTCCGTGCCAAAGCCCTGCTGGTCACTCAGTGCAGAAGGCAGGACAGAGCTCACAGAACCATTAAGGGGTAGAAAAAGTCCTCCGAGATCATCGAGTCTAATTCTTTCCTACCTCATTTCTGTCATTACAGAGGAAACAGAACTTGGCGAATCGGAATCAGGACTTGGCAGCACCAAGCCAGTGAGGAAATATCCTGAAGGTCACAAGAAATACAAGTTTTAAAAGCAAGCTGATCAGATCATTCCGAATTCCTGGACCTTTACTGCTGACAAACACTGTGGCAATTTTCTGTGCTGACAAGCAGGAAAGAGGCCAGGCCACTACTTAGCCCTTTATTCATCTGCTTCTATCCCAGAAGATCCTGAGGCATCACATTACTTCAGGTCATCTTCTGACAGAAAGAAGACATTTTTTTAAAAGGGTCATTGCTGTTCTGTATTTCTGAAAAGGGAGAAAGCCTTGGACTGAAAATAAGACACCCAGGGAATGGTAGGGGTTGGAAGAGACCTCTGGAGATTGAGTCTGATCCCCCCTGCCAAAGCAGGATCACCCTGGGGGAGGTCACACAGGAACACACTCAGGTGGGTTTTGAAAGCTCCCAGCGAAGGAGGCTCCACAACCTCTCTGGTTTATAAACAAGGTTCACAGATTGCATCAAGTTGGAAGGGACCCTCAAAGGTCATTTTGTCCAACCCCCCCTGCAGTCAGCAGGGACACCTCCAACTAGATCAGGCTGCCCAGGGCCACATTAAGTCTAATCTTGAATGTCTCCACAAAGGTCATTTTGTCCAGCCCCCCTGCAGTCAGCAGGGACACCTCCAACTAAATCAGGCTGCCCAGGGCCACATTAAGTCTGATCTTGAATGTCTCTAGGGATGGGGCCTCAACCACATCTCTGGGCAACCTTTTCCAGTATTTCACCACCCTCATTGTGAAGAACTTTTTTGTGATGTCCAATCTAAGTCTCCCCTGCTCCAGTTGTCCCCCATCCCATCACCACAGGCCTTTCTCTCCCCAGCCTTCCTGTAGGTCCCCTTCAGCTACTGAAATGCTGCTCTAAGGTCCCCCAGCAGTCTTCTCCTCTCCAGCTGAACAGCCCCAACCTTTTCAGCCTGGCTTCACAGGAGGGGCTCCAGCCCCCTGATGGACACGCTTCACAGAAAAGCTCACAGCAAAGCTTGTTACTCACTTGTCTGCTTCAGAAGCTCCTGGTAGCACCAGATTATCCCTTTGGATGAGGGAAGTCGAACTCACTACATTAGAAATTAAGAGGTGTGCATAGTGCTTACTACACTAGTGACTAAGATAGAGCAAGGCACTAAGAAGGTACCTCTCTGAATATTAATCTTCAGGATTTACTAGCAGGTAAAGGCTAAATTAGCATACTGGGAACAAAAAAACACCTAACCCTTCCCAAATGAGTGAACTGTTATCCAAGAGCATTCAAACCTCAGACAGAAGTAGGTAACGAGGGCTTGTTTAAATCAAGTGACAGCTTCCTAAAGCTAATTACCAGGAGATGAAAGAAACTGGAAAATGAAAAGGCACAGCACAATCCAAGTGAGGCTCCAAGCATGTACTCCAGGTAGAACACATCATACACAGAAATCTGTTCACAGATTCGTAGAATGGGTTGGGTTGGAAGGGACCTTAAAGATCATCCAATTCCAAGCCCCTTGCCATGGGGCAGGGACACCTCCCATTAGCCCGGGTTGCTCAAAGCCTCATCCAGCATGGCCTTCAATACCTCCATGCAGAGGGCATCCACAACCTCCCTGAGCAGCCTATTCCAGAGTCTCACCACCCTGAGTGTCAACAATTCCCTCCTCATCTCCAGCCTATATCTCCCCTCCTCAAGCTTCAATCCATTGCCTTTCCTCTGCTATGGGGACAGGCTGAGAGAGTTGGGACTTTTCAGCCTGGAGAAGAGAAGACTTCCAGGAGACATTACAGTAGCCTTCCAGTATCTGAAGGAGGCCTAGAGGAGGGCTGGGGAGGGACTATTCACAAGGTCTTGTAAGGTTGAGGAGTAATGGGTTTAAACTGAAAGAGGGGAGATTTAAATGGGATGTTAGGAGGAAGTTCTTCACAGTGAGGGTGGCAAGACACAGGAACAGGTTGCCCAGAGAGGTTGTGGCTGCTCCCTCCCTGGAGGTGTTCAAGGGCAGGCTGGATGAGGCCTTGAGCATCCTGATCTAGTGGGAGGTGTCCTTGCCCACGGCAGGGGGTTGGAACTGGATGATCTTTGAGGTCTCTTCCAACCTAAACCATTCTATGATTCTATCATTCATCCTGTCACTCTGGTCTCTTGTAAGAAGTCCCTGTCCAACTCTCCTGTAGTCCCCTGGAAGGTACTGTAAGTACTAGAAGGCTGCTCTAAGGTCTCCCCAGAGCCTTCTCCCAGCCTGTCCTCTTAGGGGAGGTTCTCCAGTCACCTTTGTGGCCTCTCGACTTGCTCAAATAGCTCCATATCCTCCTAACGCTGGGGACACCAGAAGTGGAGGCAGTGGGAGGTGTGGTCTCAGCAGAGGGGCAGAATCCCCTCCCTCTGCTGCTGCTCTCCCTGCACACAGCTGGCTCTGGGCTGCCAGCCACCAGTGCTGGCTCATGGTGAGTTTGTCACCACCTCATACCCCCAGGTCCCTCTCCTCAAGTCTGCTCTGTAGGTATTTACTCATAACAGCTGCAAGACTGAAACTTCTCATGCTCCCCAAATAAATTATTCAAAGTTTAACCTGCAGTCTTATTTAAATTGCCCTGAAATGCAAGAGGCTGCTTTGAGACAACCTGAGCAGCCCAGAAGAGCCCAGTTCAGCAGCGCTCCAGCGCTCACAGGAAGGCTGCCCCTGTCACATGTCACAACTGGTAATTGTCAGGACATGTCAGAAAACTCCACAAACTTCATGGCAATCAAATGCATTCAGATCACATAACAGCTCTGACTCACACCAGGAGTGTGAATAACCAATTACCACAACTCTGAAGTCAAAGGAAATGGAGATTTTTACAAGCCTCGGTCCGGACACAAAAGGAGCAGAATTTAGAGATTAAATATTTCCAGGAACTTCAGGACTGAAAGAAAGCATTTCTGTAATCTAGCAAAAATGCTAAGAACTGCTGTAATGTTTTGAAAAAATGGGGGGAAAAAAAAAAGGAATTAAAAGGACTAAACCCTGCTAATTGCAGGGTCTTAAAGCACTTAATAGTCTATCAAAGTTCTCCAAACTAATGAGCTTTAAAAGCAACTGAATATGAACAGCAGAAAAAAAAAATGAAAAATATCATTTTCTGGTCCCTCATAAAGCCTGAACACTAATGGTTATGATGGGGAGGCTTGCTGTGAAGGTTCACTTGCCCATGCCCTCTAGGCTCTCCTCATCCAAGTATTTGAAAGATTTGTAACAGCCACAGAATGATTTGGGTTGGAAAGGACCTTAAAGATCATCCAGTTCCAACACCCCTGAAGGAGGCAGGCAGGGACATCATGCTCCGGACCAGTTGCTTAAGGCCTCGTCTAACCTGGTCTTGAACACCTCCAGCCACAGGCTCCTTGGGCAACCTGTTCCAGAGTCTCACCACCCTCACTGCAAGGAATTTCTTCCTAATCTCCAGTCTACATCTCCCCTTCTCAAGCTTCAATCCATTCCCTTGCATTCTATCCCTACAATCCCTTGCAAAAAGTCACTCCCCACCTTCCTCTTGATTCCCTTTCCTACAGATCCTGCCACTAGCCCTCTAAACTCCAGAGCTCCTGCATTTATTCTCTCCCCTTTCCTGCTGTGAGCAGTTAGCTATGTCCCTACTGTTTCTGCTTCTCCACTATCTTAGATGGGGATACATAAACATATAAAACCACATTCAATTCACTACCAGCACCCACACGGAACAGCTCTGCAGTAGGTCAACACTGCACCAGGAAATCAGCCTCAGTGTCTGCTTTTATTGTAGCAAAACAAAGCAGCCTTTAATGGTCCACTTGAAAAGGAGATCTGAGAGCACAGCGTGGTAATGTTCCCATGCACATGGAGCTCCCAAACCCAGCCTTAAGGTGAATGCAGCCACCCAATATTTTTGATGAGTCTGTGGTGTCTGTGTTCAGAGGTGACCTTTGTACAGCTAGAGCCTGAGAAGAACGAGTCAGCTACTGCAGTGCACCATCAGAGAATGGCTTAGGTTGGAAGCAACCTCAGAGATCATCCGGCCCAACCTCCCTGCCATGGGCAAGGGACACCCCTCAACTAGACTCAGCTGCTCAAAGCCTCATCTAACCCAGCTTTAAACACCTCCAGGGAGGGGGTAACTACTGCAGCCTCTCTGGGCAACCTGTTCCAGAGTCTCACCACCTTCATACTGAAGAACTTCTTCCTAAGCTCCAGTGTAACCCTGCTCTCCCTTAGCTTCAAACCATTCCCCCTTGGCCTGTCTCCAGATACCCTCAGGGAAAGTTCCTCTGCAGCCTTCCTGTAGGATCCCTTTCAGATACTGGAAGGCAGCTCTAAGGTCCCCTCCACCGGAGTCTTCTCTTTTCCAGGCTGAACACCCCCAGCTCCCTCAGCCTGTACTCACAGCAGAGGTGCTGCAGCCCTTGCATCCTCTTTATGCCCCCTCCTCTTATTATGGGAAACCACAGAAGTTACTCTGAGGAACAGCTCATTCTGGTACTGTGCTTGGAAAAGAGCACTTCCAGGGGGCTGATCAGCCTGGCAACAGTGCCAGACAGGAGCAGCTATTTGCTTCTGGAGCTGCAAGGCAGCAGATGGACCCCACCAGAAAGGTGCAGTTCTCCACCACTCAGCACACTGTGTAGGTTTGAGTTCCCTCTCCTCCACTAACAGGAGACATTTGCTAGAACATTCTGGCTGGAACAGTCATACTTCTGGTAAGAAGGATGAAGAATAAAATCATGACTGCTAAGAGAGAGACACCACTGACAGCCAGCTTATGATTCACTCTGAAGCCAGCTGACCTTCCCATTCTCAATCAGCAACAATTCAGCTAGGATAAGCTTGCTGATCACACAATACTAACTCATCACTTTGCAACCTTGGTGGTCAAGGTTTGAATTCATTACTCTGGGGAAAAAAAAATTCCTCCAGCAAGGCTTTGAATGTTGCTATTTAACACCAGAAAAATCTAAATAGCTGCCTCAAGACCTTATTGTGGCTTCCAGTACCTGAAGGGAGCCTACAAGAAAGCTGGGCAGGGACTTTATAGGATGTCAGGAAGCAATAGGACTGGAGGGAATGGAGCAAAACTAGAACTGGGGAGATTCGTATTGGGTGTTAGGAAGAAATTCTTCTCCATGAGGGTGGTTAGAGACTGGAACAGGTTGCCCAGGGAGGTGCTGGAAGCCTCATCCCTAGATGTTGTTAAGACCAGGTTGGATGTGGTTCTGGGCAACCTGGTCTAGAGTGAGAGGTGTCTCTGCTTCTCTTCTCCAGGCTGAACAGCTCTAACTCTCCCAGCCTGTCCCCACAGGGGAGGTTCTCCAGCCCTCTGATCATCTTCATGGCCTCCTCTGGACCCTCTCCATCAGTTCTATATTCTTCTTCTGCTGGGTGCACCAGAAGTGGAGACAGTGCTGCAAGTGTGGTCTCAGCAGAGCAGGGCAGAGGGGCAGAATCCCCTCCCTGTGCTGCTGCTCGCCCTGCTCTGAATGCAGGGAGCTGTGTGCTGCCAGCGACCACTACCAGCTCATGGGGAGTTTGTCACCAACTGGTACCACCAAGTGCTTCTCCTCAAGGTTATTCTCGAGCCACTCCTCTCCCACTCTACATCTGTGCTTGGGATTGCCCCAACCCAGGTGCTGGATCTTGCATTTGCCATCTGTCTTCCTGTTGATCACCTCCAATAGGAAAAGAGAAAGCATGATCAAGCTGGTCAAACAGGTGAAAGCTGTTACACCCTTTTTTCCTCTAGGTACAAAAACCACCAGGTGAAAAACTGATACAGGAAGACAGTGCCCATGCTCCACATTCTAGTTCTAGATGATCAAAGATTAACAAAGAAACAACAGAGGACAAGTCCCATTCTATTTAAGCAATTAAACAACTGCTGCAGAGAAAATGCGGAATTGTGACAGAGGGGGAAAACATAAAATCATAAGTTCTCCTACCTTGGTATCTCTAGACAAGTTAAAGCTCTAGTAAAAAGTGTCTTCCTCCATTCACTGAAAGTCCTGAAAGACACAAAAAAACACAACAGAATTCAGTGGGATCTTCTCAGCACACTGCTGTGTCCTGTGCTGTCCAGCTGCATGCTCAGAGCTGTAATAATCTCGTCTCAGGAAGAGGCTCAGGATGCTCTCCACAGCTATCAGAGAGCCTCTATTCTTCAGCAGCACAAAACGTTCATGAGTTTAAATCACAGACTCACAAAGCGTGAGTGGTTGGAAGGGACCTGCAGAGATGGAGTCCAATTCCACACCACCCCCAACCAAAGCAGGATTGTTTGCCTCTTCCTCCTCATCACTGCTCAGATGGGAGAAGAAGAAAAGCAGCTAACACTTTCCTCTGACACATATAGGACATGATTTAAAAGGTAATATGTCACTTCCAAATATTTGCCTTCAACCTGGCAAGCTCAACTGCTAAAATCCTGCAACCTCCCCTCAGTGTTTCTTTAAAACCCAATCCTTGCATAAACACAACCCCCATGAAGAGATTCCACACTAAATCAAGAGCTCAGTTCTCAGCCCTTTTGCTCTGTCATCACATACTCCTAACAAGTTCATCAACCCAGAGCCAGGAGAAAGCTCTCTTGCCACTTACTGAAACACACCAGAGCACCTATTTTAGAACCAAGCATGTCGTGTTTGTGCTGATCACAGCTGTGCCAAGGCTTTACCAATCCATTTGCCTAAAAATCTCGCCTGAGAAATTGCAAGTCGAAGGAAATGCAGACACATCCCAGTTGTCATCAAACAGGAAAAAAAAGAAAAATCAAAGTTGAGATCACCTCCAATCGGGGACTTCGAAACCAAGCAGAACAACATTCCACTAGTTCAGGAGGGGTTTTTAATTCTGCTGCAAGAGGATACTGAAAAGTAATTGATGGCTTAACTCATAATTCACACTGCTTTCCAGAACCTGAACAGAAACTGCTTGGATGGTCTTAGATGAATAATTTTGTATATAAAACTGTAAGACATTCCATAAATTCATGAAGTGATCCTGTCTTCTTTCTCAGGGTTGCCAATTACCTCCTGCTTTCAATTTTTCACTTTTGTAGGGGGAAAAAAATAAACCCACCAAAAAAAAAACTAACTGAAAAGCAGCACACAGCACTCCCCAGGGCCAGCCAAGCATGGACAGCATTCAAATGCAGCTCTAACCCCACCACACTACAAGTGATGCTTGCTCTAGCATGCAGGAAGAGGCTGCTGAGCTGATATCTCCCTGACCTTCTGGCTCAGGCACAGCTGAAACCTTGACTCTGCACCACAGGCTGCACCACAGGCTGCTGTACATCACTCTGCAAGATGCCATCCCTTCTTCCAGCTCTCTTGCTGGGCTCTGCAAGCTTCTGCTTGCACACTAAATTATGCAACTGCCCAAGCATTTCCAGCCTATAGTAACTACACTGTCACAAAGACCCTGCTCAAAAACTCTCAAGGAGCATCCAACCACACACAGCAAAAGGCCACCCTTATGGAACTTCTATTAGCTGAGCCCATATGGAAATCAAACCCAAACATGTTCAGGTCCACAAAACTGGTCAAAACCAATCTACTTGCAAACACCTCCAGCACCTGACTGAGGACAGAGAATTTATTTCTTGCCAAAGCATCAATGTTACAAGTTCTGGAGCACTGGAAACACACAGGAAGCTTTGGAATAGAATGGTAGGGGTTGGAAGTGACCTCTGGAGATCACCTAGTTCAATCTCCCTGTCAAAGCAGGGTCACCCAGGCCAGGTCACTGCATTCAGATGGGTTCTGAATGACTCCAGAGGAAAAGACTCCATTGCCTCCCTGGGAAGCCTGCTGCAGGGTTCAGGCACCCCCACAGCAAAGAAGTTTCTCCTCATGCTTACGTAAAACCTCCTGCGTTCTAGTTTGTACTCATGCCTCCTCGTCCCATCACAGTGAAAAGAGCCTGGCCCTTCTTCTTGCCCCCATCCTTTACCTCCTGCTGAGCCCTGAATCCAAATTAATCAGACTGGAAAAGACCTTCAAGATCATCGAGTCCAACCCATCACCTAACACCTTCTAATCAACTGAACCCTGGCACTAAGTGCCTCATCCAGCCTCCTTTTAAAACACCTCCAGGGATGGGGACTCCACCACCTCCCTGGACAGCCCATCCCAATGCCAATCTCTCTTGCTGTGGAGAACTTCTTCCTAACATCCAGCCTGAGCCTGCCCTGGCACAGCTTAAGACTGTGTCCTCTTGTACTGTCCCTGGGTGCCTGGCAGAAGAGAAGATTCCCTCTCAGGGCTGCTCTTCCCTAGGCTAAACAGCCCCAAGGCTCTCAGCCTATTCTCATCAGACAGATGTTCCAGTCCATCATCCTTCAAGCCTCTGTTGGACTGTCTCCAGCAGATCCCTGTCTCACGTGAACTGGGGAGCCCGACACTGGACACAATACTCCTGATGTGGTCTCACCAAGGCAGGGCAGAAGGGCAGGAGAACCTCCCTCGACCTGCTGAATGTCTCCTTTTAAAGGTTTCCATTTGCTGCCATCTATCTTCTTAACCCACCTCTCTTAAGACACCCTGGAAAGCAAAGAGTGGAAGCTGACTTGTGCCGAGCGAGCTGGGGGCGAGCGCTGAGGACCATCAGTAACTTTCCATCTGCATTCAGAGAGCACATCTGATGAATCCACCCTGCACCCAGCCTCTCAACGGCAGAGCTTTCATCTGCTGGTATTATTGCATTAGAAATCTTCCTGTGAATGCAGCATATATTAGTGGGCTGTCAATAAAAACCGAATGTCATTAAAGTGCTTTTATTCCTTAAATGCCTTTAACCCTCTAATTATATTTGTAAATCCCACTATTTAACTGCGGGGAAGTCAGACATTCTGACATGTTGTATCACAACAAAGAGATTCCAAGACTGAAATACAAACAGTTGAGGGGCTGGGGGTGGGGAAGGAGGGGGGTGGAGGAAATCAATTCTGGAGTTATTCCGTCTTAATTAAACACGTAAATCACAACTATGGAGTGTTTCAATAAGAAGCAAGGCACAGTTGGGATGCCTCCAGATATTCGAAGAGTTTGGAAGTGTCAAACCTGCCCTGTGGTATGGCTGCAAGTAATCATCTGATTTTTTTTTTTTATCCCTACTCCATTTTTATTATTATCAGGATGCTTTTTTCCAAGGCAGTTCTCCTGCATTAGAGAGAGAGAAGGTAAAACTCCTACTTCTTAACTCCTCCTCATCTCCACAACCAGTACAAGTAACTGACTGTTGTTTGCAACATGGGCACAAATCATGGAATGCTTTAGGTTGGAAGAGACCTTTCAATATCATCCAGTCCAATCCCCCCTGCAGTCAGCAGGGACATCTGCAACAAGGACACGTTGGTTAGAGCCTCAGACAACCTCACCTGCAGTGCTTCCCAGGATCAGGCAGCTCCTATCTTTCTGGGCAACCTGTCCCAGTGTCTCACCACCCTTACTGTCAAGAATTTCTTCCTAACTTCCAGTCTAAATCTGCCCTTCTCAAGCTATCACTATGAAAAATACTAATTTGATTAATACTACTTCAGAAGAACTTTGTTAAAAAACAAGCAAATTAAACCATTGGGAAGATGCACACTCCCCACACCTCTAACACCCTTCACACCTACCTTCAGAGGATTGCTTAGAAAGAGCTTTCCTTGCCCCCTGTTAAAGACAGAAGTATGGTCAGAAGTCAAACTCAGTTTCTGAATATGTACACCCTGGTGCTTAAGTGCACCAAGAGGCATGAAAGGCAGCTCAGGAAGGGCTTCTGATTACCCTAAGACTTACTGAAACAGGTCAGAAGAACAGTTTATGACCAATTTTGAGTACTGGCAATGCTTTTAGCTGATGGAACTGATGGAACTGATCACTCTCCTGCTGTTCCAACCCAGCAGACAAATACCTACGAAGGGTACAAATCCTCCAAGGTAGAGCAACACAAGTTCCACCTGCAATGTTTTTCTGTCAAGCTAAAAACCATGACAGAAAAAGGGCTTAAAGCTTTAAGGAGCAAAGCACAAACCCTGCCCTCCATAACCACTTGAGCACAGCTGGGAAGAGGTGTGGGTATGAAACGGCAGGAGCAGGTTTGCCTTCACAGCAACAAGTTTGCTGGGGCTAGTGAGGCATCTTGAGATGCAAAACCACCACCCTGGATCTGAAAACATTTCTCATCACTACTGAGCACGCTCCCGGTCAGAAGGATGGACTAGACTGCGTTTTGATCCAGCCTGGAGAGAACAAAGCCAGCTTTTTTAACTCCTCATCTAAGCAAGCAGACGCTGCAGCTGAGCCAGTAGAAATCGACAGCAGTCCTGTGAAGTGAATTGAATCTGAAGCCTGTAAACCAAACCTAGTCGGGGTCACACATAGCCTGATCTCAACAGTTGATTTCTATTTTCCCAGGGAAATTAACAACTTACTCATACTTTTATCAACAGAAGATTAATACACAGACATGAAACACAATGGCCATCTGTCTCTGAAAACCATGCACTACACCAACCAGCAGAACATGCTGCTCAACCAGTCCTGCTGGAAAGAAAAAACTCCCTGCAATGGTCTCATGAATAGGGATTTCCATCTTTACAGGAGCTTCTTTCTCTAGTTTTGGCTGTCAGTTGCACCAGCTGGCATTCATCTGATAAATGGAGGGAGCTTGGATGGGATTCTAAAATCAGCTCAAGTCACAGTTGCAGTTCTTTAGGCAGACATGTATGTTGGAGACTAAATGTATAGCACCACAAAAAAAAAAATTTAGTCTGGATTCCAATTCTAGCTCAGTTGTTTTCTAAGCAAAGTTTGGGCTTTAATCTCCAAGGTACAGTAATGTGCCCTTCTGGCCAAGAGGACCAATGACATCCTGGGGTGCATCAACAAATATGTGTCCAGCAGGCCTAGGGAGGTTCTCCTCTCCCTCCACTCTGCCCCGCTGAGACCACATCTGCAATACTGTGTCCAGCTTGGGGCTCCCCAGCTCAAGGGAGACAGAGATCTACTGGAGAGGGCCCAATAGTGACCTACAAGCATGATAATGGGACTGAACATCTCTGCAATGAAGAAAGGCTGTGAGCCCTGGGGCTGTTTAGTCTGGAGAAGAGAAGGCTGAGAGGGGATCTGATCAATGTTTACATTGATGTGAGGAGTGGGTGTCAGGATCAAAGTGCCAGGCTCCCTGTGGTGGTGCGCAGTGACAAGACAAGGAACAATAGGTACAAGCTGGAACACAGGAGAGGGTGCTGGAGCCCTGGAGCAGGCTGCCCAGAGAGGTTGTGGAGTGTCCTTGTCTGGAGACTTTCAAAACCCACCTGCCTGCATTCCTGTGTGGCCTGCCCTGGGTGATCCTGCTCTGGCAGAGGGGTTGGACTTGATCTCTAGAGGTCCCTTCCGACCTCTAACATTCTGTGATCCTAGGATATGTGTGTTCTGCCAAGCCAAAGAGCAGGAAAATGCCAGTATTCAGTACTCTTTTAAGTTACAGTCATCTAAATATGGCTGACCTAACATTACTGGGGACTCATCTGGGAAACGAGTCCCAGGTTTCCATCTTGATAGACTTTATGTCTTCCCAACCTCTTAACCTTTAATTAAAAGCAAGACTTGAATCATATGAATCACCATAGCAAGGCTCAGGTTGGAAGGGACCTCAGAGATCATCTACTCCCATCTCCCTGCCACCACCTGGGATGGCTCTCAACTAGACTTAGCTGCTTAAGGCTTCATCCAACCTGGCCATGAACACCTCCAGGGAGAGGACATCCACAACCTCTCTGGACAAACTGTTCCAACATCTCATCACCATTTCTTCCTAAGATACAGTCTAAGCCCACTCCACCTCAGCTTCAAACCACTCCCCCTTGTCCTGTTGCTAGACACCTTTATGAAAAGTCCCTCTGCAGCATTCCTGCATTCAGGTATGGAAAGGTATCCCTCTAAAGTCTTCTCTTAGAATCATAGAATCAGTCAGGGTTGGAAGGGACCACAAGGATCAGCCAGTTCCAACCCCCCTGACATGCCCAGGGTCACTCTACCCTAGATCAGGCTGCCCACAGCCTCATCCAGCCTGGCTGCAAACACCTCCAGGGATGTTGCCCCAACCACCTCCCTGGGCAACCTGTTCCAGGCTCTCACCACTCTCCTCACATCCAGTCTGAATCTCCCCACCTCCAGCTTTATTCCATTTCCCCCAGTCCTGTCACTGCCTGATAACCTAGTGAGTCCCTCCCCAGCTTTTTCGTAGGCCCCCTTCAGGTCCTGGATGGCCACAAGAAGGTCCCCTGGGAGCCTCCTCTTCTGCAGCCTGCACAGCCCCAACTCTTTCAGGCTGTCCTCATAGCAGAGGTGCTGCAGCCCTCTGAGCATCCTCGTGGCCCAGCTCCTTCAGCCTGCATGTGTTACCATACATCATTACTACAGTTAAGAGCTCATTGCACAGGAACGTGTACCATTGATAAAGCAAGAATTTCACAAATAAACCCAGGCAACATAACACTCCAGTCCATAATTAGCTCTGTCTTGGCTGATTTTCAACACTATTAAGCAAGCATCCATTCCACCATATTCTAAGTTGGCAACAGTTTCTTCACAATCATCACTCCAAGTAACTATGGGAAAGCATCCAGACATCAAGGGAGTTATGGAGCGGGGGGGAAAAAAGCAGCTAGAAAATTGTCCATGCTTTAAATTATTTTTTTTTCTGCTTGCTCCATGTACCTTAAAAAACCCCAAACAACAGCAAAACAACCACACACAACATACACAGCACACACCCTGTGTGCTAAATATGGATCACAGAATGGTTCAAGTTGGAAGGGTCTCCAAAGGTGGTCCAGTCCAACCCCCCTTCAGTCAGCAGGGACATTCTCTGCTAAAGCAGGCTGCCCAGAGCCTCCTCAAGCCTGACCTTGAATATCTCCAGGGATGGGGCCTCAACCACCTCCCTGGGCAACCTGTTGCAGCGTTCCACCACCCTCATGGGATGTTCTTAATATCCAATCTAAATCTGCTCTTCTCTCATTTCAAACCATTGCCTCTTGTCCTGTCACTGCAGGGATCTAGAAACAGTCCCTGTACAGCCTTCTTGCAGCCTCCTGCAGGTACTGGAAGGCAGCTGTAAGGTCCCTCCTGAGCCTTCTCCAGGCTGACCAACCCCAGCTCCCTCAGCCTGTCCTTGCAGAAGAGGTGCTCCAGCCCCCTGATCTATCTTAACAACTCAGACTTCTGATTTTATATGAAGATTATAATGAGCTTCCACTTGTTTCCCTTCTTAACACACAAATAGTTCCAAGCTGTTAATAATTGAGTATCCCATTTTTTTCCCCCCAGCATCTTAATACTGTTTATCAACATTCACAAATGATCTCCCAGCATAGTGACTTGGGGGGCAGGAGCTGTCATTGTTTTGCTGTTACAATGAGCAGGGCTACAAAGCCCTCACCTTTCTAATGCCTTCAGACACTAATTACCAGAACATACTTAATGACATTAGCTACAACCTATTTGTTCACCCTCTCTGCTCTATCTACAGCCTGTCATTATTTATTAACCAGCTGGTTTGAGTATTGCACTCATAATCCACATGCCAACGTGACCATAAAATGATTGGGTCTGTTTAGTATGCACCAAGAAAAATATTTTCCTTCCAGAGTAACTCAAGGTTAGGACATTTGCATTTTAGGAGACTCACAGAAGCATAAAATGGATTGGGTTGGACCTTAAAGATCCAAACCCCTTGACACAGGCAGGGACACTTCTCACTACCCCAGGTTGCTCAAGGTCTCATCCAACCCAGCCTTGAACACCTGCAGGGAGAAGGCATCCACAACCTCCCTGGGCAACCTGCTGTAGGGTCTCACCACCCTCACTGTCAAGAATTTCTTTGTCCCATCACTCAAGTCCTTGTAAAAAGCCCCTCCCCAGTCTCCTGCAGCCCCTTCAGGTACTGGAAGGCTGCTCTAAGGTCTCCTTACCACCTTCTTTTGGCTGAACAACCTCAACTCTATCAACCTAATCTACTCTGCCCTGGTGAGACTTCATTTTGAATACTGCATTCAGTTTTGAGCTCCCCAGTGTAAGAGGGACAGGAATCTGCTAGAGAGAGTCCAGCAGAGGTCTACGAGGATGCTGAGGGGACTGCAGCACTGCCTGAGGAGGAAAGGCTGAGGGACCTGGGGCTGCTCAGTCTGCAGAAGACTGAGAGGGGATTGAATCAATGTTTAGCAATGTCTGAGGGCTGGGAGTCAGGAATAGGGGGGGACAGGCTCTGCTCACTTGCTCCCTGGGATAGGACAAGGAGCAATGGATGGAAGCTGCAGCACAGGAGGTTGCAGCTCAACACAAAGGGCAACTTCTTGACGGGAAGGGTCACACAGGATTGTCACAGACTGCCCAGAGAGGTTGTGGAGTCTCCTTCTCTGGAGCCTTTCCAGGCCTGTCTGGATGTGTTCCTGTGTGAGCTGAGCTAGATTGGATGGTCCTGCTCTGGCAGGGGGGTTGGACTGGATGAGCAATTTGGGTCCCTTCCAACCCCTGACATCCTGTGATCAACCTGTTCTCATAGGTCATTCTCCATCATGCCAGCAGACGTGGCCGGCAGATATGCAATCCAGTAGAGAGCTCCCCAGAGAAGGAACATAAGGGAGCTGTCACCATAACTGCAAGCTCCTGTGCCGTGAGCAAGTGCCCTGGAACACTACAGTCAGGAAACAGATAACTGCAGGAAATCGCAGCAATAAAACCTGATGGAGGCATCTGGGGGCTTGGGATTTTTTGGGGTTTTTTTTAGCATAAGTATTACGAGGAAGGAGCTTGAATATTTTATTTGAATTCATTCGGGTTTCTATTGCCAGAGGACAGAATTCTCTACAGCTGAATGAAACCAAAGTAATATCCTAGTGACAGTGTTCTCAGCGAGAAGAACCTGTGCCTGTACAACACCAATTACTCAAACATCTGGGAGAGTCACAGCTTTGATCCAAACACTTCTTCTAGCCAAACCTACTAAGGTTCAATGTACACAAACAACTTGGGCTTTAAACAGCAAAGATGGAAGGAGAAGGCAAATATGCCTTAGAAATTGCAAAGGATTTTTTCATAGAATCATTTAGAAAAGATCTTTAAGATCATCGGGTCCAAGCATCGATCTAACACCACCAAGGCCATGAAACCATGTCCCAGAGTGCTACGTTCACACATCTCATGGTGACTCCACCACCTCCCTGGGCAGCCTGTGCCAATCCCTGACCACTCTTGCAGCAAACAAGTTTGTCTTAATCTCCAGCCTAACCCTCCCTTCCCACAACTTCAGGCCATATTACCTGATCTGAGGGAGAAGAGACCAACCCCCACCTCACTGTAATCTCTTTTCAGGAAGCTGTAGAGAGCAATGAGGTCTCCCCTCTCCTCTTCTCCAGTCTAAGTGAGATATTCCCACTTCAGACCTTCCAGCAGGAGAACACACATGTGAATGAGGACCTGAAGGAAAGGGCATGTTTACGTTTCTTTTATCTTTTATGAAGTATAAAAGTGCTACAGGCCTGACTACTTTAGACAATGTGTTTAAGCTACAGGCAGTTATAAATGAAGCCATTGTATGAGCACACTTGGAATTACAGCAGCTAGCTTACTTCAAAAGAACCCAGTGTTGTACAAACCAGCTCTGCTTCAGCCTATTCTTGTTAGCAAACAACTTGGAGGTTTCCGTTTTCGTCCTACAATGAGCAGCAAAAATGTAGATAGACTTAAAGCTCTGGTTTGAAGAACTGCAGTGCCTCAGCTTCCTGCAAAGGGAGAGCTGAAAACCCTCAGAGAGGGAGAGATGAGAGTTTTTTCCACCTGGAGAAATCAGCTAAATTAAAGCAAACTGGTATAGGTCCAAGAAGAACTAAAGCCATGAGAAACTGCTATGAGAAATGCTTTGAGGATAGGCTGAGGGAGCCTAGAGAAGACTCTGGCAGGGACCTTAGAGCTGCCTTTCAACACCTGAAGAGATCTTACAGGAAGGCTGCAGAAGGACTTGTCATAAAGGTGGTGAATAAGAGGACAAGAGGAGTGACTTGCAGCTGAGGGAGAGCAGGGTTAGACTGGATCTTAAGAAGAAGTTCTTCAGTATGAGGGTGCTGAGACTCCAGAACAGGAGGCACAGGGATGCTGTGTTGGCCTCCTCCCTGGAGGTGTTCAAGGCCAGGCTAGCAGAGTCCTTGAGCAAACTGGTCTAGTGGAAGCTGTCCCTGCCCATGGCAGGGTCCCTTCCAACCTAAACCATTCTATAATTCTGTTACAGAGAGCCAAGTAAAGGACAGTGGCAGAGATGCTGAGCTTCAAGCACTCTCCTGAGTCTCTGCAGCACTGCAATGCTTGGGGACACTGTTCTCTTTGACTTTGACAAAGGAAATGCTCCACCCCTGACTCATGGATAGAGCCAAGAGAACACAGAAAGTGGGTATCAAAGCCCAAAGATAACACAGCAGAGTTGAACACAGCAGCATTGGCTTGGTTATATTTTTAGACAAGGTGTTCGCTCCCTCCTCCATTTCGCTTTAATAAAACTTCAGCACTAAAGGGTGAGATTTCCTCACAAAATTGCACAACTATAAAAAGAATTTGATTTTTTTTTTTTTCAACTCCTATTTATAGCCTGTCATATGGAGGAAATCTAAATGCCTTCTGGAGACAGAATGTATGTTCTCCCTTACATTTGGAACGTGAACAGTTACAGCTGCCACGCATGATACAGAGCAATTTCTGTCAGCATTCATTGAGGCAAAGCCCAAACCCTGCCCATTTCTAAATCAAACCCCTTGTCAGGAAAGAGAGGAGTGTAAACAACCCAAAGAAACAAGAAGAAACAGCAAATTACAGAATCACACAATGTCAGGGGCCAGAAGGGAGCTCAGAAGATCATCTAGCCCAAACCCCATGCCAGAGCAGACAGGAGCTTTGCTTTCCTTTTGAAGCCTACAGCATCCAAACACTTCTTGAACTGAAAAGATCATTCATTAAATAATAAACACCTACCCAGAATTGTTTCATCTCTTACAGACATGAAGCAGAACCACTGCTGGCAGCAGGGAGATCTAAGTCCTACCCTCACTTACATTCTCTCTGCAGCAGCTATGTAACCCTGGTAGCAAGGACTTGGAAGAAGAAACTCAAGTGGTACCAGGGGTTTCATACAATTGTTTGAGTTGGAAGAGACCTTGAAGACATTTAGTTTCAACTCCCTTGCATGGGCAAGGACACCTCCCACTAGCCCAGGTTGGTTGCTCAAGGCCTCATCCAACTTGGGCTTGAACATCTCCAGGGAGGAAGCATCCACAGCCTCCCTGGGCAACCTGTGCCAGCATCTCACCAACTCCACGGGAAATTTCTCCCTAATTTCCAGGCACAATCAGCCCTCTCCCAGCTCAAAGCTGTTGCCCTTTGCCCTATCATTCCAAGCCCTTGCTAAAAATTCCTTCCCAGCTCTGCTGTAGCCCCTTTAGGTACTGGAAGGCTGCTTTATAAGTTCACTCTGGGGTCTACTTTTCTCCAGGCTGAAGATCCCCAACTCCCTCAGCCCGTCCCCATAAGTAAGGTTCTCCAGCCCTTTGATTATCTTCATGGCCTCTGGACCCACTTCCAACAGTTTCAGGCCCTTCTTATGCTGGGGGCACCAGAACTGGGCACAGTGTTCCAGGTGTGGTGTCAGCAGAGCAGAGCAGAGGGGCAGAATCCCTTCCCTGTTCTGCAGCTCTCCCTGCTTTGGATGCAGCCCAGCACACAGCTGCCTGCTGCACTGCCAACACTCACTGCAGGCTCATGATGAGTTTTTCATCACCTGACACCCCAAAGTCCTTCTCCTCCAAACTGATGGTTACAGACACCTCAAACACACACACACATACACACCCCACTTTCACCCAAACTCTTTATTCCAGAGCCGGGAGAATTTCAGGCTTGAGGAATCCTCTTCCCCAGCTTGGTGTACATTTCCACTTCTTTTGTTTTAGGATTAAAAAGCAACACATTCTCCTCCTGTCTGCAGCCAGCAGAGCCCCAGTCTCTGATTCACCTTTATTACACTCTGGAACAATGTCTATTAAGGAACAATGGTCTGAAATTTCCCCAGGCAAGTTCTGCAGGAAAAACATTTCTGACATCAAGATGTGGCATAGAAAACACACTAATCTCTGCTCTTGTATTACTATCCCTACCAGGAAGCCTTTTTTTGCCTTCAATGAGTCTGAAAAGCAAGGGGAAAAAAAGGAAAGAGTTTAACATTCACAGTGCTGTAGCTAGATTGGATTATCTTAAATCTAAATTGGGGATGGAGATCACATTTTCCAAAGTTTACTGCTTTTAAAGCACAATAATGCAAACAACACAGCAGAAACCACTTCAGAACAGTCCTACCCCAAGCCCAAAAAAAGGCAAATTTCCTCAGCTACCACAGAAAGCTCTTTTATGTTGTATAAACACACACAAGGAGGGTGAAGGAGGAAGAACTCTGCTGCTGGCTTCTGGAACTTGCTATTAAAGCAATATTCATAATCCCGACTGCCCAGTTCTGGGATAGCTTCGTTTAACATCTTAAAGATCACAAGACCCATGGACAAATCCCTCATTAACCCATGAGTGAAGCAACTCCCTGGCTCAGGAAGGCCTCCCAGGAATGCAAGCAAGTCAGGGAGCTCTACCAAACGATGGCAGGATGCTGGCATGACCCTCCTGTCAGTGGTGACTTAAAGGGTGTACTGCAAATGAGGATTTAAGGGTGGCTGCAGAGGTTTTAGCAGAGACACATAGGTGGGCTTTGGCTATGTTGCACTTGGAATCTGTGTTTAATTTAATTAAGACATCGAGGTGCTGGAACAGCTCCAGAGAAAGGCTACTAAGGTGGTGAAGGATCTAAGGAACAGGTCTTGTGAGTTGCAGCTGAGGGAACTGGGGTTGTTCAGCCTGGAGAAAGGCTGAGAGGAGACCTCATTGCTCTCTCCAACTCCCAGAAAGGAGGCAGGTGAGGGTTGGTCTCTTCTCCAAAGTGATAGGACAAGAGGAAACGGCCTCAAGTTGCTCCCGAGGATGTTTAGGTTGGATATGAGGAAAAACTTCCTTCCCAAAAGGGTTTTCAAGTCCTGCCACAGGCTTCCCAGACTAGTGGTGGAGTCACCACCCCTGAAGGGGTTTAAAAGACATGGAGGTATGGTGCTGGAGGACCTGGCTTAGGACCACACTTGGCAGAGTTCAGCAATGATGGAACTTGATGATCTTAAAACTCTTTTCCAAGCAGGACAATTCTAGGGTCAATTTACTCTTTGCCAAATACTAGTTTTTAAAACACATCTTTCCTCTGCTAGACAGCTCCTGTCTACTCCATCGCTCTACAGATGCCATTCACCACCTCCTGTCATCCTTCTTGCCCTCTGTCTTCTCCAGCTCTAAAATCTCTTTTAGAAAGTTAACAGACCAAGCTTTGCAGTCTTCAAGATGTGGCCATTCCTCAGATCTCCGAGACGGCTCTGAGATGCTTTCCTTTATTCTCTCTTTCTTCCCTTTGAATCCCTAACATTTCACATGGAGCTTGTTTCTTATTTCCAAGCTGCCAAGCGCCGAGCTGAGGTTTTCAGAGCTCTGTTAATCATAATCCCAAGATTCTCCAAGGGCTGCTAAGTCAGTTTAGAACCTGAATTTCCTCTAACTTGGCTTTGTTCTCCTTGCACGTGCGACACTCAAGTTTGTCTGCACAGCATTTCACTTGCTGCTATTAAGCAGTAATTAAAGACTTAAGGTCCTTCTGCAACCCTTCAGTCATCCCTTGCTTTTACTGTGTCAGTGGTGAGGCCAATTACCTCCAGCCTACTTTGTGTCTGAGTCCATGAACTGGGGTGATCCTCAGCACAGGGCCTGGTGCCAAATTCTACAGGTGCTATCCCTCTGCCCTGACAGCTGATCATTTATTTCCATCCTCATTTTCATCTTGCCCTACTACTCTCCATGACAGGACACACTCTCTCCTGCTGGGCCTGCTCTGCTTTTTAAAATGTCTTTGGTGAAAAGCTGTGGCTGAAGCTCTTCAGAAAATCCAAGTGGATTCTATCAGCTGCAGCCTCTCCTCCACGGTTTGCTGGCCCCTTCAGCAGAACTTCACATAGTTCATAAAGCACCAACTCAGACACGAGGAAGAAATTTTAGACGTGGAGAAGAAATTATTTCCCATAAGGGTAGCTAAGCACTGGAAGAGTTTGCCCAGAGAAGTTGTGGAGGCTTCAAGCTTGGAAGTGTTCAAAGGCAGGTTGGGTGGGACTTTGAGCAGCCTGCTTTAGCAGCTGGTGACCCTGCCCAAGATGGGAAGGCTGAAACTAGATGATTCCTTCCAAATCAATCCATTCTATGATATGACACAACCCTTCTGTCTTCTCTTCTGCTTGCTCCCTCCATTCTGTCACAGAGAGCCAAGTCAAGAACAGTGGCAGTGATGCTGTGGTACAAGCACTCTGAATTCCTCTGCCACTGGAATGCTCAGGAGACTGCCCTCTGACTCGTTTCATGGAAATAAGGTTCTCAAGTGCCATAGAGGGCTGGGCTGTGCCAGAGATTGCTTCATTCAGAGGAAACTCCACCAAACCAGAACTCCTTCACAACAAGCTTCATGGACATGGAACTGCTGGAGCCAGTCCAGAGGAGGCCACCAAGAGATGCTCAGAGGGCTGCAGCAGCTCTGCTATGAGGACAGGCTGAGAGAGTTTGGGCTTTGCAGCATGGAGAAGAGAAGGCTGCCAGGAGACTTTATAGTAGCCTTCCAACATTTGAAAGGGTCCTACAGGAAGGCTGTGGAGGGATTATTGACAGGTTCTTGTAATGACAGGACAAGGAGCAATGGGTTTAAAGTGGCAGAGGGGAAACTGAAACTGGATGTTAGGAGGAAGTTCTTTCCAGTGAGGGTGGTGAGACTGGCACAGGTTACCCAGGGAGGTTGTGGAGGAGATTGTGTTCCAGAACCTCCCTGGAGGTGTTCAAAGCCAGGTTGGAGGCCTTGAGCAACCTGTTCTAGTGGGAGGTGTCCCTGCCTATGGCACAGTGGGGCTGGAACTGGCTGAGCTTTGAGCTCCCTTCCAACCTAAACCGTTCTGTGATTCTATGATTCACTTAAAATGCAAATGCAGACTTTTTTTGTAATCTGAAATCGAACAATCACATTGCTGAGATTTCTTCAGATAACCGAAAAGGCATAAAAGTCACTCTGAGGAAAATGCCTGGCTTGAGCTGAGCTCTAAGACCAAGTGATCTCAGACGAAGCAAAGCCCCGAGCCAGCACAGCACACCTCCAGAACAGCTGATAGGCAGGCTCGGAAATTCCTTGAAAGGTGAAACCACCACAATAAAGAAGCAAAACAGAGGAAAGCTGCCAACTGAGAACTCCTCTCCCTCCTCTATAAAGCCTAAGCAGTTGTGATTACAATACATAAAGCCTGCAGAAAGCAAACTCTTCCTCCTGCCTGCTGGTTCACTCTGCAGAGCTGGTCGGACCGTGCCTGCTGTCCTAGAGTCAGTGCATTTCCTCCGCTGCTCTCCCAGCAGATATCCACACTGCAACAAAGCAGGAGGGGGGGGGGGAAAAAAACAAAACAACAAACCAAACCCACAATCTCAACCAAGCCAACACTGAACCTGAAATTATTCTTTCAGTTTCAAGCTGAGGTGCCTCCTGTTAAAAGGTTACTGAGCTCGGCAAGTGCCTATTTGTATACTAATGGCTTGTAATAGACTAACACACAGAGGGGCAAACAGGCAGGTCTCATTGCAGCCCCCGTGGCTCGGCTTTCAAGACAGACATGGATCACTTCACTTGCTTCAGAACAAAGAGGCTTTCCTGACACAGTTCATATTTAAAAGGTGAAAGATGAAATGGCTGAGCCCTCCACGTTTCCACAGTCTCAAGCGATGCCACGGCACAGGCCAAAGGGTGCTCCTCAGTGCCAGCTGGTGACAGTCCTTACACAAGCACCCAGGTCCCCTGGCAGCTCAGAGTGATGCCACTTGATTCACAGGTGCACAGAATGCTTCAGGTTGGAAGGGACCTCGAAGATTACCTAGTGCCAACCTCTCTGCCATGAGCAGAGACATCTCCCACCAGACCAGGCTGCTCCAGGGCCTTGTCTAACCTGGCCCTGACCCCCCCTCCAAGGGAGGAGGCAACCACAACCTCCCTGGGCAACCCGTTCCAGAGTCTCCCTGATTATTCTATCCCATTCCTTTCTATCCCATTCCTTTCTATCCCATTCCTTCCTAACTGAAGAACTTCCTCAGACCCAGGCTATACCCTACTCTCTCCCAGCTTCAATCCATCCCCCCTCATCCTCTCACTTGACACCCTTACCACAATCATAGAATCATAGGATCAGTCAGGGTTGGAAGGGACCACAAGGATCAGCCAGTTCCAACCCCTCTGCCATGCCCAGGGACACCCTACCCTAGAGCAGGCTGCCCACAGCCTCTGCCAGCCTGGCTGCAAACACCTCCAGGGATGTGGCCCCAGACACCTCCCTGGGCAACCTATTCCAGGCTCTCACCATCCTCATGCTCAACAACTTCCTCCTCACCTCCAGGCTGAATCTCCCCACTTCCAGCTTTGCTCCATTCACCCTAGTCCTGTTACTACTTGATAGCCTTAAAAGTCCCTCCCCAGCTTTTCTGTAGGCTCCCTTCAGATACTGGAAGGCCACCAGAAGGTCTGCAGCTTTCCTGTCCACTTAGACGAACCTTCCCTCCAGGAGCATCCCTGCAGACATTATCTGTGTAATAAAAGCAACATTCCCAATGGCTTCAAAAAGACCTGAACAATGCACAGTCAGGAATATCTTTCCCTCAACCTCCCTGCTTGTTTCAGAAACGTCACCGCCGGAGAATCCAACAAACTCTTCCCACTCTCTGTTTTCCAAAGGTGCAGTTAAAACGTTGCTGCTTTCTCTGGAGTGTGATCTGCTATCTGGCATAACTCTCTGCACGAAACCACTTCCATCCATCTGCAGCTGAAGTTTGTCACCGTCCAGGAGCAGAGGAATCCTCCCCGAGTCCCAGCGCACACATTTCTCGTCTTGAATGTCGCCTTCAAAAGAGTAACACAAGAAGCTTGATGTTTCAGACAGGCAGGAGACAAGCTTGGAAACAGCCCAGCTCCGTGCACACCACCATGGAAAAGTTTCATTAGCACAGTACAGGAGGTTACTTGGAACAGCACAGGAATGGAGACAACACAACTTTCATACAAGAGCTCTCTGCCTGCAGACAAAGAAGTTATTCTTCCATACCACAGCTCTGACCATGCCACCAAAACCAGTACAGAACACAACTTCTGAATGGTTTTTTTTTTGGCTTGTGGCAGGATGGGTTCAGCTGCTACCACTAGAAACTACTCATGGAAGTTTATTTTATGGATTCATTGAATGGTTTAGGTTGGAAGGGACCTGAAAGATCAGCCAGTTCCAACCCTCCTGCTATGGGCACGGACACCTCATGGGCATGGACTCATCTAACCTAGCCTTGAACACCTCCAGGGAGGAGACATCCACAACTTCCCTGGGCAACCTGTGCCAGTGTCTCACTACCTTCACTGGGAAGAATTTCTTCCTAATCTCCAGTCTAATTTTCTCTACATAGTTGGGCATAATCAGTCAATATGCAAAGTAGTCATAGATTTGGTGCTAGCTTCGGGTCGTGTGACAGTAAAGAATTAGATCTGGAATTTGAAATGCTTCTAGAAAAGTGAACACTCCTACCCAGTCACTACTCTATGACTCTCCCACATCAACTACTAAGATCTGTCACCAGCTTCACAAAAAAAAAATCTTGAGAGGTTATTTCTGCTACAAATTCAATGTGCTCTAAGCACTCACAGAATGGTTTGGGTTGGATGGGACCTCTAAAGGTCATCCAGTCCAAACCCCTTGCAGTGAGCAGGGACATCCTCCACTAGAACAGGTAGCTCAGAGCCTACTGGAGCTTCACCTTGAATATTTGCAGGGAAAGGCTCTCAACCACCTCCCTGAGCCATCTGTTCCAGTGTTCTACCACTCTCACGGTAAAGAGCTCCCTCCTAACATCCAACCTCCATCTCCTCTTCTCTATTTCCAAATCATTGTCCCTTGTCCTATTCACTACAGGCCTTTGGGAACAGTCCCTCTCCAGCCCTGCAGTCCTTTACAGCATCCCTGACAACAAAGTTGAACATTTCACTCACGTTGGCAAAATTAAAATAACTACACCACTGAAATAACTTAAACACAGGAAGTGTTGGAATTCATTCCTTGCCTATTAGAATCCTCCTTCCTTCACATTCTCAACTTGCAATTGTGTAGAAATAATTGTGTCTGGGTGTATTTTCTTAGCTTGCATGGCTGCCTTCTGCAGAAAACCCAGGGAGAAAAATCAGAGAGATTGATGGTTAACACTGAAGAGCAATTTACTGCATTCCACACTGCCATCTGAGAAGGGCTTTTAGCCCTCCCTCAAAGTGCCCCTGCAACATTTCTCCAAGTCTAGAGTGAAATATAAATCATGGCTGTAATTGCATGAACATATATAGACACACAACTTTTAACAAAGCAAGTGGTTTTTTGGGTTTTTTTGCTGGAAAAAGAGAAATCATCTCAAATTCTATGTTAAAGTCTAGAATCAACTGAGTCATCAAGTCTCAAGCTTTATACAGGAGTCACAGAATTGTCAGGGCTGGAAGAGACTTCAAGGATCATGCAGCTCCAACCTTCCCCTTGCCTGGGACACCTCACACTACATCAGGTTGCCCAGAGTCACATCCAGTCTGGCCTAAAACACCTCCAGGGATGAGGCTTTCACCATCTCCCTGGGCAACCTGTGCCAGTCTCTCACCACCCTCATGCTGAAGAACTTCTTCCTAACATCCAATCTGAATCTCCCCACTTCTAGTGCTGCTCCATTCCCCCCAGTCCTATCACTACCTGACACCCTAAAAAGTCCCTCCCCAGCTTTCTTGTAGCCCCCTTCAGATCCTGGAAGGCCACAAGAAGGTCTCCTCTGAGCCTTCTCCTCTCCAGACTGAACAACCCCAGCTCTCTCAGTCTGTCTCCATAGCAGAGCAGCTCCAGCCCTCTGCTCATCCTCATAGCCCTTCTCTGGACACACTCCAGCACCTCCAAGATGTTTCTTGTAACAGAGGCTCCAGAACTGGATGCAGTACTTCAGGTGGGATCTCACCAGAATGGAGTAGAAGGGGACAATCACCTCCCTTGCTACACTTCTCTTGCTGCACCCCAGGCTCTGCTTGCTGTCTGGGCTGCAAATGCACACTGGAGGCTCATGCTGAGCTTCTCATCCACCATCAACCCCAAGTCCCTCTCCCCAGGGCTTCTCTCAAGCCAGAGTAAATAAATAACATGGTAAATTCGGAATGATTTGGGGGAAAAAAAGTACATAGCCATGAAGATTTACCAGCTTCTAAATGCTGAGCTCATTATTACATGTGTGCAAATGCACTAAAAGAGCAGTAGAAGTGCACTGAAACTGCACCTGTCCTACGGAACCTTTACTACCAAGCTGCCTACTGAACTAACACCACTTTGCAGTTCCATCTTCAGCTTGCCTGCCTTGCAGATCAAAGAACTGCACCTGCACACTATCAGCTGATACTCAGCTGGAACAAACACACAAACACAACCCTTACAACTCTTTGAAGCACTCAGCCCTAGCAGCATGCCAACAAGCTGCTCCCCTTATCCCCTGCCCCACGCACATAGTGCTGACAGAAATGCTCATTACAAGAAGGTTGAAATACCATTGGCAATATCTTTCCTAGCATTTGAATACCAAAACAATTGGCCTGAACGTTTTATTTGAATCCCAGCTGCCCTGAGAGAGTGATCAATATGCACTGAAGGACACAAAAAAGCACCTTCACACTCACCCAGCTTTGGTCAGCCAGCGACCATCACTGCCATTACCTCTCCTGCTCCAAAGGATATCCACTGCCATTTGGAGTAGCACGGACACAAAAGTGTCCAAATCCTGTTTGACTTTTAAGCCACTCAACAGACTCTCTCTTAATCCTCTGATAAGCTTTTTGTTATCTCTAACCTCCTCATTAGGAGTCTGGTAGCCCTTTTCATACAAGCTCTTCAAAGATGAAGTCCACCACTTTGCAGTTACTCCTCCCATCAGCCTATCTGCATAGTTATTATGTGCAATTATCTCCTCAGGAAGTGCATTTACACATTCAGAAACACCTCCTTGCTCTCCTGTCCCTCAATTTCACCTCCACTGATGTAGTTCTTTTCCAATCAATACTTCCTTTGCCCATCTTCCTTCCTCCTCAGAATTCACAGGGCAGCTTAGAGAACCATAAACATTGCTATTTGCAGAGCTACACCTCACAGCAAGGGAAAAGAATCACAGAATGGGCTGGGTTGGAAGGGACCTCTGAAGATCATCCAGTCCAACCCCCCTGCAGTGAGCTGGGACATCCTCCACTAGATCAGAGCCCTCTTGAGCCTGACCTTAAATTTCTCCAGGCATGGGGCTTCAAACACCTCCCAGGGCAGAACTGCATCACTCTTCTTCACTGGCAACACAGGCAGACCTGGGTACATCCCAGCGTGCCCTGCAGACCCAGGCACATCTCAGAGTGCCCTATAGATCCAGGGACATTCCAGCCTGCCCCACAGACCCAGGGACTTCACCATGCACCCCACAGACCTCATAATGCACCCTGCATCACATGAGGCCAGGTTGACAGGGGACGTGGGAAAAGACAGACATGGCCATCCAAAAGGAAAAGATTCCCTTCCAGCCTACTGAAAGCCACAGAGCAGAAGTCAGAGCTCCCAGAAAGCAGATCTCTCTGGAATGGAGATGCCAACCAGACACCTTCTGGGGAGACCACAGCTGTTGCAGCTAGAAGTGGAAAGGACAACCAGCATGGACTTGCTAAGGACACCTTAGCTCTGCACCACACCACCACAAAGACACCTCTCAAGGCCTCCCAGTCTTGCACACCAGCTAAGACTGGAGTCTCTCTGAAGAACTCCTCAATGTGCCCTTGAGCAGCCTGATCCAGCTGCAGGTATCCCTGCTGACCACAGTGGGGCTGGACAAGATGACCTTAGAGGGTCCCTCCCAACCCAACACAGTCTGTGAAGGAACTTCCCATACAGTCCCTGATTGGCTCAAGACCAGGTAAAAACTCTTTGCCATGGCTGCTTTTGCCTGGGGTGTTTTTGATGACTATAAAAGCTGAGAGCAAGCTTTCCAGATTGATGGAAAAGAGAAGTGGGAAGGCATGTTTGTGGGTGTGACCATTTAGCTAAATCCTTCCCAGTACTGATGAGATGGATCACAAAAACCACCCGAGCAGGGAGAGGTGAGGGGACTGGGAGACTGCATGGCACAGGAAAGGTTTCACTTCAAAAGGTTTCTCATGCCAGCAGAAAAGAAATCGATGGTGTTTGTGATGCAGATCCTGCCCAAGCCTCTGCTGGAAACCAGCACACAGCTCAGGCTACACTCCGGGGATGAGAGATCAATTTCTGGCCCTGCTACTCAAATTCAACAATGCTGCGAAGATAAAACAACAGCAGGATGAGAAGGGGGAGGGAGGAGGAAGAGGAAGAGCACAAATAAAGGACGGAAAACCAACCTGATGTTCCTCTAATGAGTAATATGCAGAAGCTGGCCATCTGATATCTATACCAGAGGTAAACACAGCCCCAGCAGAAAAAACAAACAAAACACATTTGGGAAAAGGAGCTGGTTCCTCTCCAGCCTTCTCCCACTATATCCAGAGGACTTCACCATTTCTGCCCGTAGCATTCCCAAACATCAGCAGCAAACCCCTTGCGAGGGAGCTGCGAATGGCAACAAGATAAAAAGCAGTTTCCTAAAGGGAAACACCAAACTGGCAGTGGTACACAAATAACACAGCAGCAGACCTGCAGACTTCTCTCTTTTTTTAGCTAAAAAGCAACAAGCTGTAAATATTGAACCTCTCAATCAAACCAGGCCCATCAAACGTGCAAACGAAGCGATTAATATTTTAGAGTGGGTTTCTTATTTGGAAGAAGCTCAGGAAATGGAATGCTGCAAGTTATTTGTAATTTCAATGAGCAGTGCTGATTGGTTTGATTGCAAGAAATAAATCAGATCGAGCCCCATCAGCACAAGCAGTTGAGGTGCAACAAGTCTGGCATCAGGAATGAACCTGAAGGAGTGTCAGAGATTCATAGAATGGGTTGGGTTGGAAGGGACCTCAAAGATCATCGAGTTCCAAGTCCCTTGCCATGGGCAGGGACACCTCCCGCTAGCACAGGTTGCTCAAATGTGGCTTTGAACACCTCCAGAGAGGGGACAGACATCTACAACCTCCCTGAGCAACCTGTGCCAGTGTCTCACCACCCTCACTGGAAAGAATTTCTTCCTAACCTCCAGTCTCAGTCTCCCCTCTTCCAGCTCACAGCCACTGTCCCTCAATCCTGGCACTCCAAGCCCTTAAAAGTCCCTCCCCAGCCCTCCTGTAGCCCCTTTCAGGTCCTTGAAGGCTGCTCTGGAGCCTTCTCTCCTCAAGGGGGAACAGACACAGTTCTCTCAGCCTCTCCCTATAGCAGAGGTGCTCCAGCCCTCTGATCCTCTTTGTGGCCTCCTCTGGACCTGCTCCAGCAGTTTGATATCCCTCTTATGTCAATTCTGCCTTATACAAGAGAGCACTGGCACACAGAGTCATGGAGTTGTTTAGGGCTGTGGGCTCTTGTTAGTTATAATTTTAATGAAGTGTTACAGAGCATCTTTAAAATACCCCCGAAAAAAGATCCTCCTCCATAACAGCTATGTAGTTCCTTGGAGTTATCTGAAGTAATGCCGGGCTGAGGCTGAACTTTCCTTCCTACACAAACAATCTAGAAAACTGGAAAATGCTGTTACTTGCTTTAATGTACACAAGCACATAATACATCAGGCTAAAAGTTGGCTCTCTCCAAAGATGCCTCCAAGATCACTTCACATACAGCATTATAGATGTTACTGGGGGCTTACGTTTTAAACTCTTCTCAGCTTTGTTTAACCACATCACAGAATCAACAAATCACCAAATGGTAGGGGCTGGAAGGGACCTCTGAAGATGAGGCCCAGCTGCCCTGCCAAGCCACGTTCACCATGGTCACACACAAAAAAACCCACATCCAGGCAGGTTTTGATTGTCTCCAGAGGTGGAGACTCCATTGTTGCTCTGGGCAGCCTGCTCCAGGGCTCCAGCGCCCTTCCTCCTCGTGTTTAGATGGAACTTCTCATGTTCAAGTTTGTGTCCTGCCACTGGGCACCAGAGAAAAGCAGCCTGGTCTCATCCTCCTGACACCCAGCCTTTAAGTATTGATCAGCACTGATCAGATCCCCCCCTTAGGCTGCTCTTTTCCAGATTAAAAAAAGCCCCTATTCCATAAGTCTTTTCTCATAAGTGAGATGTTCCACTGCCCTCATCACGTTTCCAGCCTTTTTCTGCACGCTCCCAAGCACATTTCTGTCCTTGAACTGGGGAGCCCAGAACTGGAGACAGTATTCCAGATGTGACCTCACCAGTGCAGAGTAATACATCCTGCTCTGCAGGGGTTTGGACTGGATGAGACCCCACCTGGAGCACTGTCTGCAGTTCTGGAGTCCCCAACACAAGCAGGACATGGAACTGTTGGTGCTAGTCCAGAGGAGGCCACCAAGGTGCTCAGAGGGCTGCAGCAGCTCTGGTCTGAGGACAGGCTGAGAGAGTTGGGGCTCTGCAGCATGGAGAAGAGAAGGCTGCCAGGAGATCTTGGAGTGGCCTTGCAGGATCTGAAAGGGAGCTACAAGAAGGCTGTGAAGGGACTACTGCCAAGGTCTTGTAATGAGAGGATGAGGAGGAATGGGTTTCAAATGGACGAGGGGAAATTGAAACTGGATGTTAGGAGGAAGTTCTTTCCAGTGAAGGTGGTGAGACATCGGCACAGGTTGCCCAGGGAGGTTGTGGAGGAGATTGTGCTCCAGAACCTCCCTGGAGGTGTTCAAGGCCAGGTTGGATGAGGCCTTCAGCAACTTTTCTAGTGGGAGGTGTCCCTGCCTATGGCACAGCGGGGCTGGAACTGGCTGAGCTTTGAGCTCCCTTCCAACCTAAACCATTCTACGATTCTATGATCTTTTGAGGTCCCTTCCAGCCCCTGACGTTGTCATTCTGTGATCATTTACTCCATACACCAAAGTATCACAGGCAGACTCTGCCCTTGCATGGAGATAGAAAAGGCTTCAGAACTTATTCCTCCTGTTGCTCATGAAATGTGTGATCTCCTTTTGGATGTTTAAATTGGTATCTTCTAGCTTTAGCATTTAGAACCATTTTTAACTGGCCAGACAAACTGCTGCAAACCAGATCCCATTGCAAGGAGAAAACAAACACCAACGAGCAAATTTCAGCTCAGTTTCCCTTTCATGCTGGTATCACACAAACTTGCAGAAAACCGAAACCATTTGCAAGTTTAGCTCAGGTCTGGGAAATCCCTCAGACAAATCCAGCCTTGAGAGTCAGGAAACGAGTACTTTGTTGCAGCCCTGGGTTTATCAGCCACAGTTTCAAGGAGATTTGGGGTTTCTGCAAGCCAAAATGATTGCTTCCTCTGAAGGAGGTGTCCTGGAGAGAAAAGTAAGTGGGAGGCTGTATGAAAAACTATTCCTTTACATAGAGGTCTGTAAAGCTCTAGCAAAGGGATCACACATAAAAATATTAGTCCGAATTGACTGCAAAAAAAATCAGCTTTGTAATAGCAATAAATGGCAAATCACATCATAGAATGGTTGGGGTTGGAAGAGACCTCCAGGGGTCATCCAGTCCAGCCCCCCCTGTGGTCAGCAGGGACATCCTCCACTAGAGCAGGTTGCTCAGAACCTTATCAGGCCTCACCATGAATATCTCCAGGGATGGAGCCTCAACTACCTCCCTGGGCAACCTGTTCCAGTGTTCCACCACAGCCATGGAGCAAAACCTGATCCTAACATCCCATCTAAATCTGCTCTTCTCTCATTTCAAACCATCATCCCTGGTCCTGTCAGTGCAGTCTTTGCAAGCAGTCCCCCTGCAGCCTTCTTGCAACCCTCTTCAGGTACTGGCAGGCTGCTATTAGGTCTCCTGGGAGCCTTCTCTTCTCCAGGCTGAACCATCCCAGCTCCCTCAGTTTGTCCTCTTAGCAGAGGTGCTCCAGCCACCCCCCTCACCCCCCCATCATTTTTGTGGTCCTCTTCTGGACCTGCTTCATCAGGTCCATGCCTATTGTCAAAAGGAAATATATATATATATACACACATAAATAGAGAGAGATTTTCATGGCACTCTGAGCCACTGTTTCTGCTCCTGAACTGCAGCTCACAGAGGCTCAATGCCTCAACTCTCCTCCACCAACTGACCCCCATGCACTACTCAATCTCCTTTTTATCACATCCTGCAGTTCACACCAGACCCAGCCACATGCCATCACCTCTTCCCCATAACATTAATATTTATTCCCATTTTCTTGCAAAACTTATCTAGAAATCAGCCAGCCAACAACTTGTCACGCTTTATGCTTGGGGTTTTTTGTTGGGTTTATGTTTTGTTGGGTTTTTTTTCCCCCTCCTCTCCCCCCAGATGATCCACAAAGAGCCTGAAATCAGAATATGGAATAGCAGGACTGCTGCCAGCAGACTTCCTGCACTCCCAGCCTGCAGCATATGGATAAACTCTTACTACAATGCAGAGAGACAACTGCTTGAATGCAAGCAGGCAGGCCCAGCTCCATGCAGAAGTTCAGCACCAGTGTCTAGACTGTGAGCAAGCTGCCACCAGATATAAATCAGGATTTACAGCACAGGCACTTGGCAAGTCGAGATCCATGCTGCCCAAATTCCCAACCTGCAGATTTCAGGCAGCACTGAGGTTGATGCATCAGCTGCAAGAACACAGGTGGCAGCATATGAATCAGAGAAGGATGAATCCCTCGTGTGCCAGCCAGCTCTAGTACATCCCCCACCTAAAAGTGGGATAATGCAACAAGATGCACTCTGCATGACCAAAGAAAACCAACCCAAACCATACTGGTGTCAAACAGTAAAAGACAGACCCATCACTTGGGACATCACAGAATGGTAGGGCTTGGAAAGGGCCCCTGGAGATGATGGCAGGGGGGTTGGACTCGACCTCTGGAGGTCTCTTCCACCCTCTGCCATTCTGTGATTCTGTGAGCTGAATTGTCCTGCCAACACAGGACCACACAGGGCAGGTCACAGAGGAACACATTCAGGAGGGTTTCAAAAGTCTCCAAAGAAGGAGGCTCCACAATCTTTCTGGGCAGTCTGCTCCAGGGCTCCAGCACCCTCACATCAAAGAGGTTTCCTTCTCCTTATGTTGAGGAGGAAGTTCCTGTGTTCCAGTTTGTACCCCTTGTTGTATTCCAGGACATCACTGAACAGAGCCTGGCCCCTTCTTCCTGACACCCACCCTTCAGATATTTATAAACATTAAGAAGATCTCCTCCCAGTCTTCTCTTTTCCACCCCAGAGATTTCCACAGTGGCTCAGTTTCCTGCTGACAATCAATAACTAAACAAGCTCACCTCATGCAATCTGCTCTTTCTTTAAAGATGGTTTTAGCCAAACTCAGGAGAGATTATTTTTTTTTTCCTGTGCCTCCATTTATGAAGAACATTCATTTGCATCTATGATTTTGAGTGGTTATGCTTGAGTGGAAAACCTGGAGTGCAGCACATGCAAAGCAGCAAACACAGCCCAGAGCTGTGCCTCTTCTGCTCTCCTGACTGCGAAGCTGTTTGTCTACCAGGCCAAGTGCAAGAGCCTGAAGTTAATACTACAGCTTTATTTCATGTAGTATTTTAATTGTAACCAAGACACAGAAGAGAATACACAGTGCACAGTTACATCAGGTAGATAAAAAATCATACAGTGGGTTTGGTTTACATGAACATTGATATTTCTTCTCCCCAATAAATAAATCTAATTGAAGCAACTATTTCAAAGACACTGTCTTCATGTCTGACTTAAACATAAGAAGATGAAGCATAAAGACAACAAACTGCTGAAGTGGGTCTGGAGGAGGCCACAAAGATGATCAGAGGGATGAAGCATCTCAGGCTGCAAGAGTTGACAGTGTTGAGACTGGAGAAGAAAAGGCACCAGAGAGACCTTAGAGCATCCTTCCAGCATCTGATGGGGGCTACAGGAGAGCTGAGGAGGGACTTCTGACAAAACAAGGGGCAATGGCTCTGAGCTGGAAGAGGGGAGATTGAGACTGGAGATTAGGAAGAAATTCTTTCCAGTGAGGGTGGTAAGACACTGGAACAGGTTGCCCAGGGAGCCTGTGGATGCCCTCTCCCTAGAAGCATTCAAGCGCAACCTTAAGCAGCCTGCTCTACTGGAAGGTGTCCCTGTCTGTGGCAGAGGTGTTGAAACTGGATGATCTTTAAAGTCCCTTCCAACCCAAACAATTCTATGAATCTATACATCTGCATTTCTAGCTTGGGGAACAGACTGAAGAGCCATATTCAGGTGCTTACTGAACAACATTCATTAACTCACTTTAAAACCTGCCCATGTAGATCTTCTTTGCTGCTCTCCACTTCTAAACCACAGCAACACAAGATGAAAAACTAACTCAGTGCCAGGACTATGAACACATTCAGCTGGCTCAGACAGAGTTTTTATTGACTACATTTGTTAGGTGAGTCTTAGGGATATTTACAGCAGGCAGAAGCAGTAAAAAAACCAAAACCACAAAGAAGTAAGAGTTTAATGCAAAGCTTATCTACTTTATGAGGATCCCTGCAGTTAGAGCTATGCCACGAGGGGAAAGAGAAGATAGTGGTAAAGTCCTCCTCTCATTGAGACAAAGTATGCTGACAGAAGAGCTGCTAAATCATCTCCCCAAATAACTGAACAACAAAAGCACCTTTGAAAGCTATCTGTGTCTGTGCAGGGATCTTGCCCACCCTGATACAAAGCACCTTCAGGGTCTGAGCAAGTCTGTAACAGCAACCCAGATCTGAACAAGGTCACTAATTTACAATCCCCTCTGAATTTCCTGTGTGCACACAGATTGCCACTGAGAGAGCTTGCCTTCAACGTGGACATCTTACAGAGCTCTGCCTTGGCCCTGTTTCCCTGCACCTACTCTATTGACCATTCTTTTTATCCCAGACAAAACTGCACAATCTATTCCTTCGCATTTCAAGTCTCCAATTTTCAGGATCCTTTCCCATCTAATCCTTCCTTCCTTTGGCTGCAGCCTCCTCGAAAGCTGATGTCATCTGCAGGTTTTGCTGGTGCTCTCTCAATTCTATCATCCAGGTTACTAAGCAACCTGCTAACCAGCTCCACATCCACTTTGCAGCAGCTCCGGCCACGCTACGGCCAACTTTTCAGACAAAGCCACCACAGGCCACGCTAAAAGTGCTCCTAAAAGCAAGGTAGGAAATTTTTCACCTGGTGACAAATTTTTTACCTCACTGTCCTTCAGGAGGTAACAGTGATTTATGCCAGGCTAAGTCAGTGGGGCCACAGGATGAAGAAGTGACATCTCCCAATCCCCATTCGGCCAAGTCAAAACTCAATCCTTAGCCCAGTCCATTGTTCACTCTTTCAAAACCATTCCTCGGTTCCAAGCTTGCCTGTGCTACCCAAGCTGTGGCTTACATAACACCAAAAGCAGCCAGCCTTTTTTTTGTTTTTTTAAGTGCCTAGGAGAAGGTCTAGCAGGCATCACAGCCCATATTCCCCCTGACTTTCTCCCCTCACACTTGCTCTCAAATGCCAGCAACCAAAACCTCAGCGCAGACCCCCACAACTGAAAATACTTCTCAAGCCTGCAAAAATAAACACTTGCATCTCCCTTCTCTTTGGAAACGTACACTGATTTAGAACTACACCAGTTGGCTTGTGATCACAACTTGTAACTGGCAAGAACTCCCACTGTTATTACTTTTTGGGATAACTGCTACCCACATAATGCCAGATGGTATATTCCACCTCTGCTGAGGAGGTGGAGGAGCACTGCCTGCTGTCAGCATTGCATCTTCTGTCTTTTAAATCAAGACAGAGATAATATTACCAGTCTGAAGTGAAAGCAGGTGGGCATAGATGTGTCCAGTTTTGGTCCTCTCAATTCAAGTGCTGTGTCTAGTTCTCATCTCCTCAATTCCAGTGCTGTGTCCAGTTCTGGTCCAGTCAATTCAAGAGAGATGTTGAGGTGCTGGAGGGTATCCAGAGAAGGGAGACAAAGCTGGGGAGGGGCCTGGAGCACAATCCCAAGAGGGCAGGTTTAGGCTGGATGTTAGGAGGAAGTTCTGCACAGAGAGAGAGATTGGCATTGGAATGGGCTGCCCAGGAAGGTGGTGGAGTCACTGACCCTGGAGGTGTTCAAGCAAAGCCTGGATGGGGCACTTAGTGCCATTGGCTAGGGCTGGGTGCTAGGTTGGAGTGGATGAGCTTGGAGGTCTCTTCCAACCTGGCTTATTCTATTCTATCCTATCTTCTCCTATTCTATCCTACCCTACCCCATCCTATTCTAAAGAACAATATTCCTTTCTTTAATGGTGCCTGCTCCACTGAATCCTCAAGAAAAAAAAAAAAAAACAAGAGGTGCCTTGACAGGCAGCCAAGTATTAACCAAAGGTTGGTGCTCGTGAAGATTTCAAGCAAACACTAATGCTCTTAGCTCTGGAGCTGAGAATCTCACACTAATAACTGCATGAAACAGCAGAAAATTGAGTTGGGGTCCTCTAATCAAAACTCGCATTGAAAATTAAATGGGAAATGATCATTTGAGAGGAAAAATTCCCCAGGGAATTAGCAAACAGGAGATTTCTCCCTCCATAATTAAAATCAGCTTTTAAACTAAGATTATTTAGAACTGCAAAAGCTGCTAGGAAAGATAATAAGCATCAGACCCCCTACTTAAGCAACTACAGAGGGTACCAGATGAAGCAGCAAAAAGCTAGATGCAAAGAATCACTGCTGAACCAACACCACTTTGCAAGTATCCTGAAAAACAAAGTCACAGGAAGAGCACTGTAGGCTGCAAGCCTGGGGCTGGCCAGCAAAATCCACAAGCACAAACACTTCATTTGGGTCGTTCAGTTTGCTGCATCCACTTACAGCTGCACCCCTCCACCTGGTTTGCAGCTCTCAGAGTGAAGTCCAACCCACATTTCCTTTTGGCTCCCTTCTCCAAGCAGCACTTAATTCTAAAATCCATCCTCTCAGTGCTTCACTTTGGGTTTCCCTCTCTCAGAACCCTTCCATAGTCTACCCTAAAGGCCAGAAGGCTGTTTAACTGTTTGGCCACTTAATCTCCCCCCTTGCTGAAGACTTTCTCCTGCAGCACTTACAAACAGCGCAGCCTGCCTAAGCCTATCCCAATTATCTACTCAGGGACTGACCCTTATGTTCACAGACATACACTACCCACTGAGAAGACAGAAAAGACATGGAACTCAAGATCTTCAGGCTATTAAGGGAGCCTAGAGAAAGAGAAGTGGGCACAGGGACCTTACGCCTGAAAGGACATCACTATGAGGGAGCTGGGGGTGTGCAGCCTGGAGAAGAGGAAGCTCAGGAGGGACCTCATTGCTCTCTACAACTACCTGAAAGGAGGTTGTAGCCAGCTGGGGTTTGGCTTTTCTCCCAGGCACCCAGCAACAGAACAAGAAGGCACAGCCTAAAGTTGCGCCAGGGGAGGTATAGGCTGGATACAGAATGGTCCTGGCTGGAAAGGACCTCAAAGGACCTGTGATACTTTGGTGTATGGAGTAACAGATCACAGAATGACAGAATGTCAGGGGCTGGAAGGGACCTCAAAAGATCATAGAATGGTTTATGTTGGAAAGGACCTCAAAAGATCATAGAATCACAGAATGGTTTATGTTGGAAGAGATCTCAAAGCTCAGCCAGTTCCAACCCCTGCCATAGGCAGGGACACCTCCCACTAGAACAGGTCACTCAAGGCTTCATCCAACCTGTCCTTGAACACCTCCAGGGAGAGAGCAGCCACAACCTCCCTAGGCCTCTTCAAGTCATTACCTGGAACATTAAGAGCTCCTTACTATCAAGAAATAGTTTCTGGACACAGAATGATGTCACGGGACAGAATGGGAGATAAGGCAAAAAGGGAAATTATCTGTTATTAAAGAGGGAAATAAAAGCCAGGCAATACCCACACCCCACTGCACTCTGGTTCCATGATGTCCTTTGCCTTTCTCATAATATTTTTTTTTCATCAAAAATACTAACTTCATGAGATCACAACCCAAGGAGAGAAGATGGCAAAAGCTCTTTTTTTTTTTTTTTTTTAATTGATGGGAAAAAAAAGGCACCAAGAGAATCTGCTGTGCCACACTAGTGGAACAAAACTGAACTGTTAACTACACCAAACTTAGCATCAGCAGCAGCAAATAATTTCAGGAGGAAGGCAGTGAAATGGGGCTTATTCTTTTTACTTTACACAAGACACCTGGTTCAGCACAGCTGAGAGACCAGCAGCTTTCAGTAGGGTGATGAAGGGAGAAGGATCTACAGCTGGGTGACATCCAGGCAGGTACAATTTCTTCAGAGAGTAATAAAAGCCAAGCCTGTGTGTGTTTGTTTCCCTAAAACAATAAAACCAATAAACTTCCATTAAACAACTGCAGGAAGAATCTAAATCCTCTAACACTGATCCCTCTAGGCACACAAAAAGGAAGCTACTCAGCTCACATTTCTTTCTTCCCACAATCTTCTCCCTGTTCTCCTTCCATTTTAACCTCAATTTGATTAGATATAATAGAATCCTAAAATGGCTTGGAAGTGACCTCTAAAGGTTATCATCCAAGCCCCCTGCAGTCAGCAGAGACATCCTCCACTAGAGCAGGTTGCTCAGAGCTTTGTCAAGCCTCACCTTGAATATTTCCAGGGATGGAGCCTCAACTACCTCCCACGGCAACCTGTTGCAGTGTTCCACCACACTCATGGTGTAAAAAATTGTTTCTAAGATCCAATCTAAATCTCCTCTTCTCTAACTTCAAAGCATTGCCCCTTGTCCTATCACTGCAGGTCTTTGCAAACAGTCCCTCTGCAGCCTTCTTGCAGCCCCTTTCAGGTACTGGAAGACCTCTAAGGTCTCCCCAGAGTCTTCTCTTCTCCAGGCTGAACACCCCCAACTCCCTCAGGCTGTCCTCACAGCAGAGGTGCTCCAGCCCTCTGAACATTTTTGTGGCCCTCCTCTGGACCCACTCCATCATGTTCATGCCCTTCCCAAGCTGATGGCTCCAGAGCTGACCACTCTGGAATTGAATAATCACAAGATTCTTCAGCCCACTGAACATGCAAAGTGTGACAGGAGAGCCCATAAACACAGCTGACCAATATTCAAGCCAACCATTAGAACACTGACCACAGGATCTAGCTTCATCAGCTCAACACCCTGCAGCTCAAGGCTGGAAAATGTACCTGGCAAGGGACTTCAGCTCACCAAAGTGACTGGCAGTGAATAGAAGAGACCAGAATGGTTTCCAAATTAGGGACATTAAGACACTTTCAAGAGCATCAGCTAATGCTCTTCAGCAACTGGAATCAATGCACAACAGCTTTCTGGAACCACAACCACTGTAAACATTCACACTCCCATTCCGAAGAGAGATTCCACATTGTATTTAACTTTGACTCTTTTCAGATGCACTCAATGGTTTCTCTTTTTTTTGAGTGCATTCAGCAAATTTCTCATTCAGGCTAAGAAAGGAGCCCAAATTTTCATGACAGGCAGCTTCAAAAGAAAAAAAAAAGGTAGGGGAAAAAAAAAAAAAAAT
>VWZI01001476.1:336454-347686 GCA_013396835.1 Psilopogon haemacephalus
AAAGAAAAAAAAGAAGAAAATGAGGCCCGTGGCAAAGGCAGCTGAGGCATAAGTGGTGAATGAAAGCAAAGGGCAGCCTCGCTTCCCTCATTTTCTGCTGCTTAAATCCTTGCCTTTGCTATTCTTACACCACTTTCACTGCTTTAATGCCACTTTCTGCACTCCTTTGGTTTGCTGTTTAGAGGGCAATAGGACAAGCAGATTCTTTTCCTCTCCTCCATGCTGATCAGTAGAATCATAGAATGGTTTAGGTTGGAAGAGACCTTAAAGCTCATCCAGTTCCAACTCCCCTGTGCCATAGGCAGGGACACCTCCCACTAGATCAGGACGCTCAAGACCTCATCCAGCCTGCCCTTGAACACATCCAGGGAGGGAGCAGACACAACCTCCCTGGGCAACCTGTTCCAGTGCCTCACCACCCTCACTGTGAAGAATTTCTTCCTAAAATCCTGTTCAAATCTCCCCTCCACCAATTTGAACCCATTCCCCCTCATCCTGTCATTACAAGACCTTGTGAACAGTCCCTCCCCAGCCCTCCTCTAGGCCCCTTTCAGATACTGGTAGGCAAGCATTAAATGCAGAGCTTCTGTGACTAGATGATGAATTATGCAGTACCAACATGACCCTGCAATAAAAATGGAGAATTCAGTGGGCAGGCTGTAACCTGGAGCTTTTCCTTAAAAACAACCTGTAAATATCTGCAGAGGAAGCTGCATCCCTGGAAAAGAGAGAGACTCATAAATCATTTTCTTTTTCTTTTCTTGTTTGGATTTTGGTTTTGTTGGGTTTTTTTTTCTTTCCTTGATGTACTGAGCACCAAGAGGAGCTAACATGGATAGTAGCTGCTAGCATGTTTGTCTTACACCGATTTCATGTCTGAGAAGAAAAAGAATCCTTTAACAAAACAGCAGATAAATATTTGTCCTGCTTCTCTCTTTTTCTTTCTTTTTTTTTTTTTTTTTTTCCCTCCTTTTCTTCCCTCAGATGAAGTGTGCTGATTTCCAGTCATTTTATTCCCTCTGTGTCTTGGCTTTTGAAGTTGTGTTTCTCTAGCTCAGAGTTCATTAAATCAACATTTTACCACGAAGAGAGCCTCAAGTAACTTGGAACACATTCAGGTGACACACAGAGGGATGACCACCAGATAAAGAGGGCAGAGGATGTGAACTGGTGTAGTCAGATGTGTGTCTCAGGAATCAGGATGGATTCTATCAGCTCAACAAACATAAGCTGAGTGATGAGTGCATCTTCAAGCTCCAATTCACTGCCCCTTGTCCTTTCACTACAAGGATTTTTCCAAAGTCTCTCCCCAGATTTCCTGTAGCCCACTTCAGGTATTGGGAAACTGCCCTAAGGTCTCCCCAGAACCTTGTCTTCTCCAAGCTGAACAGCCCCAACTTTCCCAGTCTATCCCCACAGGGGAAGTTCTCCAGCCCTCTGGTGATCTTTGTGGCCTCCTCTGGACCCTCTCCAACAGTTCCATGTCCTTCTTACACTGGACACAGTGCAGCAGGTGAGGTGTTACCAGAGCAGAGCAAGGAGGCAGAATCCTCTCCCTTGTCCTGCTGGCCATACTTGGAAGAGAATCATAGAATAGAATCATAGAATGGTTTAGGTTGGAAGGGACCTCAAAGATTATCCAGTTCCACTCCCCCCACCATAGGCAGGGACACCTCCCACTAGAACAGGTCACTCAAAGCCTCATCCAGCCTGGCCTTGAACACCTCCAAGGAGGTTGTGGACTGATCTTGGATTACATTCTGTAATTCTTGGCTCCACAACCTCCCTGGGCAACCTGTGCCTGTGTCTCACCACACTCACTGCAAAGAACTTCTTCCTAAATCCAGTTTCAATCTCCTCTCTGCCAGTTCAAACCAAATCCTCCTCATCCTGTCACTACAAGCCCTTATCAGTAGTCCCTCCCCAGCCCTCCTGTAGGCTCCCTTTAGATACTGGAAGGCCGCTCCAAGACTTACACAGCAACATTTCTTTGCATTGATGATTCTCATCCTATGCAATGGTACAGAGATGAAAGCAACCATTGGGCTTCTGTGCTGCAGGTGCCTTTTGTCTGCTCACCTATGGTGGATGTTTAGGAAGGAGGTGACCTTAGTCTTTCCTACCTGGAGGTTTATATTCCCTTCCTGGTTGGTAAGCAGTGCATGCAGCTTGGGTTGGCAGTGCAGTGCAGCTGTAGCTGTCATTTTCTCCCAAGTGTAAGGGCTTTGGTTTGTTTCCCACCTGTGGAACACTGCCTTTGTGCTGCATGTTCACACCTCGTCACGTCGGCGTTGAGCCTTGTGCCTCCCTCCCATCAAATATTTAAAATGCAACTAATAAACTGGATGCAGATTTTAGCACAACTGCCACCCTGTGCTTGGGAACCCACAGATAAATTATACTGACAGAATCCCTCCAGAAGCATAGAAGAGAGCAAATTTTCAACTGGATTGACAGCGAGGGCCATTCGCAGGCAGGAAGAATCAATCCACTGCTCTATTACACTGGCTGGGGATAAAGGGGAAATCCTTGCCTTCAGAACTCTCAGTTCCTCACCTGACATTTACTACGACAGATTAAAAGAAGAGGTTACAGCTGACACCAGGCTGCATTGGAACTGGACAGAGTCTGAAGATCTGGCATTCAGTCTGCTCCAGCGAAGGCTGGGACATGAGCACTTGGTGCAAGCGTAAGACAAATCCTGAGACAACATCATCATGGGGCACAGGGGGGTAAGGGGGAAACTGTTGATAAATCAGTAGCAGGGGAACTGAACTATAAATCAGCAGGTTGTAACCTGAATTCTCAGTCTTTGTGTGTTCAATCTGCATCTTTGGAGGAAAAAAAAATGACATTCTGCTGCTGGGTATTGTTGGTATCTGGTACCTACTGCATCCTGCATGAAGGATGCACCACACCACTGTATTTTCATTGCCACCTTTAAATCAAGCTTCATATCAACAGCAGCTCCTCTCCTCTTCCTTCTTATTCCAGATTTCAGATTATTATGCAACAAAGGACAGGCTGGGGTTAGTGGAACACCGGAACAGGTTGCTCAGAGAGGTAGCTGAGACCCCATCCCTGGAGATATTCAAGGTGAGGCTTGACAAGGCTCTGAGCAACCTGATCTAGTGGAGGATGTCCCTGCTGACTGCAGAGGAGGGTTGGACTGGATGACCTTTGGAGGCCCCTTCTGACCCAAATCATTCTATGATACTATGAAGTAGCTTTTTGAAGGCTCTAAACCTGGAAGTGTTCCGGACAAGGCTGGATGAGGCCTTGAGCAGCCTGGTCTAGAGGAGGGTGTCTGCCTATGGCAGGGGTGTTGAAATGAGGTCACACAGAAACGTTCAGGTTGGAAAAGCCTCTCAGGAGCACCAAGTCCAACCCAGATCCCTACCCTGCAAGGTGCACCCTAAACCATATCCCCAAGCACTGCATCTAAACAACTTCCAAACAGATCCAGGGTTGGTGATGACTCTACCACCTCCCTGGACAGCTCATTCCTATGCCTGACCACTCTTGCTGGGAAAAAAAAAGTTTCCTAATATCCAGTCTAAACCTACCCAGTGGCAGCATGAAACAATCTCGAAGGTCCCTCCCATCCCAAACCATCTCCTGTGATTCTCTCAAAAGGACAAAGAGCAACTTTCACAATCTACTCCCTTAAATAGGTGGGAGGTGAAACAACTTCCCCTGGCAATGAGCATCCCTGGGGGAGCAGCAAATGCACAGCACACCAGAAGAGAAGATGAGAAATAAAAGCACACACAGGGCATTCTCCAAAGTGTCATCGTTCGTTAGTGCTGACATCTGTGACTAATCAGAGGCAATTTGTTGGTGCTAAGTTTGTCATTCGTGGCAGGCTTGAGGAATGGTAAATACCACCGTGGGCAGGTGGGGTTGTTATTTAGCAGACAGTTGACACAAGGCACAAAGGGCCACATCTACAGGTGGTGGGGCAAGGCAGGACCCATTTCAGGCCAGAGAAGTGATGCCAGATTAAGTCATCCAGGATCCTGCCTTGCAGCATCCAAATGAATTCTTACATGCTGCGAGGGGAAAAAAAAACACCAAATAAACCACCCAAACCCCAATAAAAACTGTGCAGCCAAACTCAGTCTTCACATCTGTTTCAAGAAGTGTGTGCAGAAGTTAATGCCAGGCTTTGGGGATACAGAGAACCTACAGCCAAGGTTAGGGTTGGTCCTTTGGAAAATGAAACAAATGCTCCAGGTTTGGTCTGCTTTTGCTTATTGAGGTTTTCTTTCTGGCCTCAGCTAAAAGCACTGATCAATGCCCCAGGCAGCAAACCAGAAAAGATGGACACAACATCAAACTGGTGCTTCGCAGGCTACCCTTGACCTCTCTGACAAAGAGCACCTGGCAATCCAAATCACAGCACATCCTCTGTATGCTTGTCCATGCTGCCTCCTGAAGCACACCGCGGGAAGGTCACTGGAGACAAGAAGTCACAAATTCCTCTGCAACAGCAAACAGCTCAAAAGAAAAAAAAGCCCTCACTGCTCATTTTCCTTTCCAGAGGCTAGAGGCCACAGCCACCTCAATACCTTCTCGTGCTTAATCACCTAGCTGAGGGGCTGCCACCTAGGTCTCTGTGGCTCCTGAGATCCCAGGCAGTGGTGGGCTGCAGGTGAAACGAGGAGGAACGAATTGCTTCATGCGACAGTGCAGCGTGAGCACTGCGCAAGCAGCTTGTGTGTGGATGTTTAGGAGCTGGCTCCAAACGAGATGCTGGCAGGTTGCAACCACTGGGGATAACACACCATGCTCTTCCCTCCTCTCCAGCTGCCAGTGGGAAGAGGATCCATGAAAACCATGGAAATCCACAGCACAGCTCGAAGGCAGCAAATCAGTGCCTTTCCCTGGGATGATTTCATCTCAGCTCCCTTCTGCTGCTTCCAACATGGGCTCTGTGTTGCTGCCGCTGCCTGTGGGTGTGCAGCTCCACACCTCACCAGCTCCCACCTCTGCAGCACACATTCAGCAGTCTCCTAAGAGACACCTCCTTTGCCACCCCCGTTTACAGCCTCCTGTCCCTACCCTGGGCAGGTCCACAAAGCCCCTGAAGTTAACTTCACCCATCCGCAGAGTTAGCTTAGCTTAAGCAGGAGGAGTTGTGTGCTTGAAGTTGAGGCTTGCATAAACTATTTTCTCTTCTTCAAATGGAGGTGACTGCTCCTGGCAAGGTGCAGCTCCATCTATGTGTCTATCAGGGGGGGACCTGACAGGCAACCTCGGGTAGGATAGGACTACAGTCTAAATATTTAACACGACTTCTACATTTTAATTTCCTCATCTGTCTCTGCAATGATTTGCGAGGCTTTACGAATTCACATCCTCCTGCACGGGGCAGGCTACTATCAAAGGCCTTCTGAAGTACAAGGAAGACAAGGAAAAAAAAAAAACAAAACCCCAAAACCACAGAAGGTATCTCTATCAGAGCAAGAACTAGAAGGAACTTTCAAAAAAGCACTTCAACACCTGCCTGGCAGGAGGCTTGTCCTGCAACATGGCATCTGATCAGCTGCAGACCTGGGAAGCTGAGGCTGCCTCTCTTTTCACCCAGTGCATCTGGCATCACTTTAATTACCCTCCAGCATCACGTGTGGACGAGAACATTGCTCATTTATTTATTTTTTTTTTTCTTTAAATAAATGGACTGTTGTCTTGGCCTCCCCTATGAATGTTCCCACACTGAACATTCGGCTAGAGGAAAGCAGAAAGGAGGGGGGGGGAAAAGAAGAAAACTGCCTAACGAAAGAAAGATCTTTCTGTAGTACTCCACCGCGATTCTTTCACACCAGAAAGACCTAAAAGCTGACAGAACGAACATATGATCAGGACCACGGGCAGGATTAAAAAGCTGCATTTCCTAGCTACAGCAGCATCGGATTGGGTTGCTTGGTAACAGCCTTGCCAGCTCCAGCCACGCTGCACTCGGAAATCAGCCATAAAAGGAACTCCCATGCCACTGCAGCGTTGCTACGGTAACCCGCACAAGTGATGGATCCCAAGTTAGGGACACACCTTAAGCAACGAATCTTTCCCCCTCTGGCTTTTCCACACTTTCCAGCCCATAAATACATGGAGCCTGCAGTTCTAAACAGCTCCCAGCAAGGCTGACTTGAGGGGGGATTGCTGTTAGCACTCGCATTGAGAGAGAGTTTGCATGTGCGGGAAGGCAGTGAGGGGAAAAGCCCACCCAGACCATAGAATCATTGAATGGTTTAGGTTGGAAGAGACCTTAAAGATCAGCCAGTTCCAATCCCCCTGTGCCATAGGCAGGGACACCTCCCACTAGATCAGGTCGCTCAAGACCTCATCCAGCCTGCCCTTGAACACATCCAGGGAGGGAGCAGCCACAACCTCCCTGGGCAACCTGTTCCAGTGTCTCACCACCCTCGCTGTGAAGAATTTCTTCCTAACATCCCATTCAAATCTCCCCTCCACCAATTTGAACCCATTCCCCCTCGTCCTGTCATTACAAGACCTTGTGAACAGTCCCTCCCCAGCCCTCCTGTAGGCCCCTTCAGATACTGGTAGGCTGCTATAAGTTCTCCTGGAAGCCTTCTCTTCTCCAGGCTGCACAGCCCCAACTCTCTCAGCCTGTCCTCATAGCAGAGCTGATGCAGCCCTCTGAGCATCATCGTGGCCCTCCTCTAGACTCTCTCCATGTCCTTCCTGTGCTGGGGGCTGCAGAACTGCACACAGTACTCCAGGTGGGGTTTGAGGAGAGCAGAGTAAAGAGGGAGAATCCCCTCCCTTGCCCTGCTGGTAACCATGATGTTTGCAGCAGTGGAGTGCAAGCAGCTCATCAAACTGCTTCATCATCCAGTGCCTGCCAGAGAGCTGGGAAGGGACTTTTTACAAGGGATTGTTGTCATAAGATGAGAAGGAACAGGTCTAAGCTTGAGGAGGGGAGATTTAGGCTGGAGATGAGGAAGGAATTGTTCACGCTGAGGATAGGGAGACACTGGCACAGGTTGCTCAAGGAGGCTGTGGATGCTCCCCCCAGAGATGTTCAAGGCCAGATTTCATGAGGCCTTGATCAACCTGGGCTACTGGGAGGTGTCCTTGCCCATGGCAGGGGGATTGGAACTGGATGATCTTTAAAGTCTCTTTCAGCCCAAACAATTCTGTGATTTACTGAAGGCAAACAACGAGGGACAGATCAGTTCACACAGGAACACAGCCAGACAGGCCTGGAAATGCTCCAGACAAGGAGACTCCACAACCTCTCTAGGCAGCCTTTATCAGTGCTCTGGGACACTTCCAGTCAAGAAGTTGCCCCTTATGTTGAACTGGAACCTCCTGTGCTGCAGCTTCCATCCATTGCTCCTTCGCCTATCCCAGGGAGCAGTGAGCAGAACCTGTTCCCCTCCTCCTGACCCCCAGCCCTCAGATGTTGATAAATATTGATTCAATCCCCTCTCAGTCTTCTCTTCTCCAGACTAAGACAGTCCAGGTCCCTCAGCCTCTCCTCATAGGATCATCTGGTCCAGCCTTTATAGGTGGAATGAGCTGGCCCAGCACCCTGTGGACACTGACCAGTCCAGGGCAATCCACTGCTTGCCGTGGGAGAGGATCCCAGTCCATCAGTGGCAGCTTGTAACAACATCAAGTCCACCTTCCTCTCACCCTTGTCACACTCAGATCCTCAGACAAACACCCAGTGCAAACAACGAGGACAGAGAGAGCTTCTCTGGCTACTGCTGTGACACAGCAGTGGCTGGCAGCTGGGTGGGAAGGGGATTCACATTGCCCTGGAAATGTCTAAAACGGCCCCGGGAACCAAAGCTATGGAATAATTACACTCTGCCTTGAGCTGAGCACAAAAAGGTTATTCACTGCAGAGCCCCAGCAACCATCTTACCCTTAAAGAAAGGGAAAGCAGCCTGCCAAAGCAGTAATGAAATGACACACAACTGCTAATTCCATGTCTGTTTTTTCAGAGGTCTGCAATAATCGCCAGTAATTCCTTACAAAGCAGCCATTCTGCTCCCCTAATTCCCACCTAGGGATATCAAAAGGCTTAACCATTCCCAAGCTGTATCTTTTAGGGAGATGCAGTTCCACAGTGGTCCTCAAGCGCGTGGACATGGATGGGGAACAATCACATTTATAAATGCTCTGCGGGAGCGAGTCCAAAGGGCTCAGCAGGACCACTAATGACATCCCAACGTTCACTTCTTCTGTGGCCCAACACCACGAGGTGAGTTTGGTGGCCTCAGCACAATGCTTCATATCAGATGGTGACTCTTGCATAGCCCTAACAGCTACGAAGAGAATCACAGAAACATTCTGGTTGGAGCACCAAGTCCAACCCAGATCCCTACTCTGAAAGGTGCACCCTAAACCATATCCCCAAGCACCACATCCAAACCACTTTTAAACACATCCACTCCACCACCTTCCTGGGCAGCACATTCCAGTGCCTGACACACTCTTGCTAGGTAAAAAATGTTTCCTATTATCCAGTCTAAACCTACCCAGTGGCATCTTGAGGCCGTTCCCTCTTGTTCTATCACTATTTACCTGTGAGGAGAGACCAGCACCAACCTCTCCACAAGGTCCTTTCAGGTAGCTGTAGACAGTGATGAAGTCTGCCCTCAGCCTCCTCTTTTTCAAACTAACCATCCCCAAGCACCACATCCAAACCACTTTTAAACACATCCACTCCACCACCTCCCTGGGCAGCACATTCCAGTGCCTGACACACTCTTGCTAGGAAAAAATGTTTCTTATTATCCAGCCTAAACCTACCCAGGGGCAGCTTGAGGCCATTCCCTCTTGTTCTATCACCATTTACCTGTGAGAAGAGACCAGCACCAACCTCTCCACAAGGTCCTTTCAGGTAGCTGAGGTCTGCCCTCCACCTCCTCTTTTTCAAACTACCCATCCCCAGCTCCCTCAGTCACTCCTCATCAGATTTACTCTCCAGGCCCTTTCCCAGCTTAATTGCCCTAACTGCAATCAGGTAGCTGTAGACAGTGATGAGGTCTGCCCTCAGCCTCCTCTTTTTCACACTACCCATCCCCAGCTCCTTCAGTCACTCCTCATCAGATTTACTCTCCAGGCCCTTCCCCAGCTTCCTTGCCCTAATTGCAAGAGAGGCAGCAACAGAAAAGGATGAGAACTGCACTCCAGCAGGCAAAGAAGCACAAGTTTATGCTGCATTGAGCTGAAAAGAAACAATGTCAGTGTCACCACTTGCCTGTCTTTCAAGAGGACACACATTTATCACCAAGTGATACCAGAAAGCTGGGGAGGGACTTCTCAGGGTGTCAGGTAGTGATAGGACTGGGGGAGGATGGAACAAAGCTAGAAATGGTTAGATTCAGACTGGATGATAGGAAGAAGTTCTTCTACATTAGAGTGGTGAGACTCTAGAATGGGTTGCCCAGGGAGGTGGTGGAAGCCTCATCCCTGGAGGTGTTTGCAGCCAGGCTGGATAAGGCTTTGGCCAGCCTGATCTAGTGTGAAGTGTCCCTGCCCATGGCAGGGTGGTTGGAACCAGATGATCCTTGTGGTCCCTTCCAGCCCTGACTGATTCTGTGAGTCTATGTAAATAGAGATCTGTAAATAAGAGCAAAGGCAGGCAGGGTTAGGAATAGCTCCTCCCTAATTGTGCTGCAACACAGCATTACCACATCATGAAAAAGTGCCCAGTTCCAGAAGCAGAAATCTCTGTGCAGCTCCTGGAATCAGCCACTTGGGAGGAAGATCTGCCTCCAAACTGACTGCCTCAGGATTGGCATTAGCAGGTCTGGCAGTCTCCTCCAGCTGCTCTTATGGATGGGGGAATAAACTGGGCTGCAGAGATGCTTGTGGTGTCGAGAGAGAGAGAAAAAAAAAAAGACCAGCAGCACATTCCCATATGGCACCTCCTTGACAAAACCAGAGGCAGGGACATAAACGTGATTCAGTTGAAGCAGGAGGACTCTCGGCTGAGCAGCCACCAGGGGCTGGCACAGCTCCACCAGAACTCCTGCAGCTCTGAAACCTTCTCCCCTGCATCCAGGGCACAGCCTGCTGCTGCTGCTCACTGGGACAAATGCTGCTTCCTTAGCATGAGGCAGGGACTTCTGGTTGTAGCTCTGGGAGTGAGGAGCAGCTGAGGGAAGTGGGGGTTGTTAGTCTGGAAAAGAGGAGGCTGAGGGGAGACCTCATTGCTGAAATTGGGTTGGAGCCAGGTGGGTGTTGGTCTCTTCTCCCTAGGATCAGGGGATAGAATGAGAGGAAGTGGCCTGAAATTGTACTAGGGGAAGGTTAAGTTGGAGATTAGGAAGAATTTCTTTGCTGCAAGAGTGGTCAGGGATTGGGCACAGGCTGCCAGGGAGGTGGTGGAGTCACCATCCCTGCAAGTGCTCAAGAAACCTGTGGCCATGGCGCCTGGGGGCCATGGTTTAATGGGCATGGTGGTGGTGGGTTGATAGTTGGACTCAATGACCTTAGAAGGCTTTTCCAATCAAAACAATTCCATGATTTTAAGTCCTCTCAGGACTTGATCAGGATGGTTGCTGCAAAGGCTCAGCCCCTGGTTGCATTCCTGGGGCTTCCAGAAGCAAGCTCCAGCTCCTGCTTTGCACACAGCAGTTGTGAGCCATTTGTCAGCACACTCAGAACCCAGATTCAGGATGCAACGATGCAGCCTTTTGTTCTACAGTTATTTTGGTCAGCCCATGCTGTTGGCCAACATCTCAGCCCTCCATCATAGGTCTGATTCCCAGTGCCAGTTTTTCAGGCTGATGTTCCCTAGAATTTCTAAATGCAGCCTACAGCACAACCCCATAGAGTCACAGGATCACTGAATCCTAGAATGGTTGGTGCTGAAAGGGACCTTAGAGGTCATCTAGTTCCACTCCTCCCACCATTGGCAGGGACACATCTCCTACTAGATCAGGATGCCCAAGGCCCCATCCAGCATGGCCTTGAACACTTCCAGGCTTGGAGTCTCCACAAGGTCTCTGAGCAACCTGTTCCAGTGCCTCATCACCCTCGTGGGGAAGAATTTCTTCCTAATGTCTAATCCAAACCCAGCTTCTTCCAGTTCAAAGCCCTCACCCCTTGCCCTATCACTGCATTGCCTTTGTACATCACAGTACACTGTAAACACTTTCCTGGATGCTGTCTAATAAGCAATTCAAGCAGCTTTATATTTGTATTTACATCTGAAAGAGCTGCAGGAAAGAAAAAAAAAAAAGAAAA